>CATKWJ010000910.1:2500-94308 GCA_949825065.1 Odontocerum albicorne
TTAAAAAATAATATTAATAATAATCAGAATTTATCGACTACATCGTAAGTATTTTCTGAATATCGGAAACAAATTCGCATTTAAACGCTGAGTGCCTCGATCTTGGGTCTTGACGATAGGTGAAGAGTAAGCGGTAAGCGCGACACTATATTCGCATCTCACTTTTGCATACTTCACTAAATAGCGAGAAGCTCAATTGTCTCAACCTCGCAAGTGCCACGCCCGGGTTAGCCACCAACCCTGCCGCGCCGCAGTAGCTGTTGGGCTGGCAACGAGACTAGATCTACGCCCGTTCCGTGAGCGTTGCCAGATGGTTTTTTGATGTTTTCAGCAAATAAATCTCAATTATTATAATTTTTAACTTCAATTATAATTAATTAAGGGAATTATCTATGAATGTTCTTATTTTTCCGATTTAAAATCGCTAATTTTTGATCGCGTACTCACTACCCAACACCAGAGCGCGCGTTTCAATTTTATCACCATAAGGGAAGGGTTAACTAATGATGTGTCGAATATTGGATCTTTAAAACAAAAATGTCATCTGTGATCTTTAAACTCATTATCCCCAATATTTTCAACACATCTGGCGTAAAAAACTACATTTTTATTTATTTTGCACTTAATTTTTTTTTTGCCAGGAAATGACTCCACAGTATATCAAGCAAAAAAGAGTAGTTATTGGAAAAAATGACAACAGGTCTCGAGGAAATGCACCAGATTTATCAAGACTTGCAGTTTCCAATGAAGCTGTAGGGGTTAGTATTAAATATTTTTTGTCATATATACAATATCCTACTAACCATTTTTTTAAAAGGATTTTTTTTTAAAGATTTGAAAAAAATCAACCAGAACTGTATTTGTTTGAATCTTATTGGGAATCAACTCAAAACCTCCAAATGAGAGATAATTCTCAGAAAAAAATTCTACTTAAAAAGCCTTTCTTCATATTCTTCAACCTTTCTTCATATTTATAAAACCTTTTATCATTTTTTGCAGATATTTTACTAAAATTTGATATAACAAAAATTTATGAGCAATAATTATAAACTTAGTTGATTTCTTTTCTGAAATCTCGCTGAAAGCTTATCATATTAGCAATGGGGTTTTATTTGAAATCTACTGAATGTATTATATAAGCATTGTGATATTTTTATGTTGAATTGTAAAATTACCAGTTTTTTTGTTAAATAGGTTTTCAAATTTCCCTTTTAAATCATAAAATTTACTAACTAATTTTGGAAAACTTGATAACATTCAAGTAAAATTAAAAAAAATACCTAATGTTATTTTGTTCTTTTCCATGATGACCTTAAACTTCATCTCCTTATACCCTCAATAGGGTATTTGCAGCCTATGAGTAAATAATCTTTAATACACAACAAATATGAAATTGTATGAACTTGTCTCGAATATCGAATGTATTTTTTTTTAAATATATGTATTTTATATTCAATTTTTAAATTTTAGCATTGTATGAAACCAAAAAGTATTTCAAACATGTTATAATTTATTCATGACACTATGACGTTATAATACCTGTAAAGTCAATCATTCGGAGGCAAAAATTAAAATGGTTATAGTGAGGACATTTTGTTTAGAATATTTCTGATGACGTTCTAAATTACTAGGTTAGTCAAAAAGTTTTGAAAGCGACATCTATGGAGCAGTAGAAAAACCAAAATTTCTACGCCATTTTAATATTTCATCTTTCATAAGAACGTACTCAAAATTTCATTTCGATCTGTCAATTCATTCTTTGTTTACAAGCCATTTGAAGTTGACGTGTCAGTGTATTTTTTAACAATGAAAAAATACAAATATCGTGCAGTGATTAAATTCTTTGTTTTGGAAGGTTTATCGGCTACTTAGATCCATGCAAAGATGGTGAAAGTATAAAAGGAGTCTTATCCTTCATTTCCAACCGTTCACCGATGGGTTTTGGAGTGGCCGTACAAGCGTTGAAGACGATCCACGCTCAGGACGTCCAAAAAGTGCATCAACACCAGAAATCATAGCGAAAATACAGGATATGGTTTTGGAAGATCATCGATCGACTGTGGATGTGATAGCTGACACCATAGGCATCTCACATGGAACAACATGGCATATTTTGGCTGAAGTTTTGGTTTTCAAAAAACTGTGTGCATAAGGGTTGCCGCATTTGCCAACAATGCAACAAAAACACGTTCGAATGCGACTTTCTGAGCAATATTTGGAGCAATTTCGAAAGGATAAAAAGGATTTTCTGCGTCTATTCATCACTACGGATGAGACTTGGGTCTACCACCATGATCCTGAATCAAAACAAGAGGCTAAGGAGTGGTGTGAACCAGGCACTTTGGCTCCGAAGCGAGTTCGTGTCCAGAAATCGGCCAAGAAGGTGTTAGCGTCAGTTTTTTGAGATGCAAAAGGAATTTTATTGATAGATTATCTCCAAACTGGTAAAAAAATCAACTCTGATTATTATTGTGACCTTTTGGACCAGTTGGATGAAAAAATTTGTGAAAAAAGACCCGGTTTGCAGAAGAAAAAAATCATTTTTCATCAAGACAATGCACCTGCTCACACAGCTCAAAAAACCATCGCGAAAATCAGTGAATTGGGGTACGAATTGTTGCAGCATCCACCATATTCGCCAGATTTAGCTCCCTCTGACTTCTGGCTGTTCTCACACCTCAAAAAATTCCTTCGTGGAAAGCATTTTTCATCAAACGAAGAGGTTATAGCCGTCGTAGAGGAGTATTTTGTAGGCCTTCCAGAAAGTCACTTCCGTGATGGGACAACAAAGTTGGAAGATCGTTGGACCAAGTGTATTGATCTTATGGGAGACTATACTGAGCAATAAAAGTGATTTCCCCCCAAAAAAAATGTATTTTCACTTCCACTTTCAAAACTTTTTGACTAACCTAGTATTAATAAAATCACATATTTATCATTCGATAAATCTACGCACCATGATAGTGTTTTTATTTTTCATTGCATTTCATCATTTTGTCCTCAGAATTGTCATTTGATTGGTGTAGTAAAATAGTATTTGTGAATTTGGGCATCATTCAGTCTTTGTAATAAACATCCAAGTTATGACTAATAGATAATGTCAATTTATATGTTCTAAATTATACACGGTTGTATGAAGAAATATCACTATCAAATTTCATCATGAGTTGTTATGTCATAAACTTAAGTATCGTAAACTAGAGCATGCGCAAATGACATTTTCAAAGGATATTTGATCTTGAATTATTCATTTTGATTTCAAAAAGTTAATACTGGTAGAAAAAAATACTATCATGTTTGCAATCATCAACTTTATTTTTGGTAAAAAATGATTAACCCTATTATTATTAAGAAGTGGAAATATTTCCAATGTTACTTTTGATTCTTCTTCTGTCCAGTTGAAAGAAAATTTTCATTTATATTTTTGATATTTTCAGTTCAGTGATTTGGGAGAATGGATTGAAGAAGCCAACACCGGATGGGATGAACAACACATTGATCCCTCCGATATTGTAAGAGAGCAACGAAGGCTTAAGAGGGAGAGCAAGCATCCCAGTATAGGATTAGGAAGAAAACTTAAGACATAAGAAGCTTTCAATATTTTCTTTTGACTTGATAATGACTGAACAACCATATAATCACTTTTTTTCCATTCCTGTGAGTGTTGTGTATTGTTATAGATATGTAGATAAAAATTATGATGGGAGTAAAATTAATGCTTTCAATTTTAGTGTATTTGGCAAGTTAAAATTATTTATATTTTACGTTTTAATCAACTTGACTATAAAATGCATTGTGTAAAAAATTTATTACATATGCCTTGTACTGAATGTATAAATGATTATTTTATTTAATAAAAACTGTACATATGTAGATTTTTGTTAGTGTAGTGTTGTATTAAATTATAAAATTTTAAAAAGTAAATTATTAGATCACCAAACATTTTTTTTAAAATATTTTTTATTTAAATATTTTTCATTTAATATCTTAAGTACACCTATAGAATTCAAATTTCGTTCAAAGTATATTTCAAATTGATACTTATTTGATTTTCTTAAGAAATTCTCATTCAAATATACAAATGTAATTGCCTCATTCATATTGAATTGTGTAAAACTAAACTTGAGAAATCATGTAGAACTCTAAATATACCTGCTTTAAATATTGCTAGTACTTTGTCTCATTAAGTTAATTCCTTATTTGAAAAAATATGCGTAAAAAAAAAAATTCACATTCGACACACAGATAACTTGAACCATATAAATATGTCGACTGTCAAAAATGAATAGTCCTCTGATATGTGTATTTTCATACTCCAATTTAGTTAGCTCTAGTATATATTAACACATAATATCACTACCATTTGTAATATACGCTCAGTGCAATTTTTGTTCCTTAACTGGCTCATAATACAGGTGCGTTTTATGTTCCAGGCAGATTTTGTTTAACCGCCATTTTGATTTGGCTGTCATTTGTCAGTTTATATTTGACAGTGTGGAGAGTGGTCAATAACAATTTACTATGGAGCATCTAACTCCGCAACAATGTGTTGAAGTTATTAAAACATTTTATTTAAATAATTGTGAATACGCGAAGAAAATTGTTTTTTTTTTGTTTAAATCATGTGCCAAGCAAGTCAACCATTCAGCGTGTAATAAATAATTTTGAAAATTTGCATACACTGGGAGATAAAGCAAAGTCTGGGCGACAACGCCAGAAAAGATTGATGCAGTGAGGCAGAGTGTTGGTGAACGTCCGTGCACCTCGCATCGAAGCCGTGCACAAGAATTGGAATGTCCATCATATTTGTTAAAAATTATCAAAAAAAAATTTCATTTTTATCTGTATAAAATTCAATTGACAAAAGAGCTACAGGAAAATGACCAAAAACGGGGGCGAGATTGGAGTGCTCAGGTTTTACAGGTCGGTATAAACGATCACCATTTTTGCCAAAAAATCATGAGTGACGAGGCACATTTCGACTTGGCTTGCTTTTCTTGTTAATAAACAGAATAGCCGCTATTGGGACACTGAAAATTCTCAATTGATACGCCAACGACCATTACACCCTCGTAGAGTTAATGTATCATGCGCCATTTGGGCGCGGCATCATTGGGCCATATTTCTTTAAAGATGCTAGAGGCAATGCTGTAACAGTTACTGGTGATCGCTATCGTGACATGTTGGTAAACTTTCTTGTACCTGAATTGGATCAATTGGGCTTACAGCACATGTGGTTCCAACAGGACGGTGCCACATCACACACAGCTCGTGCTACGATGCAAATTTTGCGAGAAACTTCCTGGCCGAATAATGTCAAAAAGTGGTGATATCGACTGGCCTCCACGATCCCCCGATTTGACCGCCCCCGATTATTTTCTATGGAGGTACTTGAAGGGAAAGGTGTACATCGAGAAACCAACCACAATCCTGATGCTTAAGGACAACATTCGAAAAGAAATTGCTGAAATAACACCAGAAGTCTGCGAGAATGTTATGAAAAATATGCTTGAAAGAGCTCGCGTTTGCACCATGGCCAGAGGCGGCCACTTGACTGACATTATATTCCGTACATAATGGGAAAGACTATATAATCAATCAATTAAATATAAATTATAAAATTGTATTTAAAAAAAACATCAGCCTGGAACATAAAACACACCCTGTATTAGCCAAAATTATTTTATTAAACTCGTAATTTTCCACCAATTTTGGATGGACTACTTGCATAGCTTTTGACTAAATAAAAGTTGACTTATTCACATCAGGACAAATTTCTACATGATCATATCTTAACACATTCAGTACTGAATACGCCTATAAGCGTTCATATATACTCTTGCTGGGTAGTCAAAACGCTCATTGCTTTTCTATTCTAAATTTCTTTTGATGAATTAAAAAAACAATTGAACTCAGAGTGGCCTAATGTTACTGATAGTGTTTATATATTAAAAATGATCATACCTATTTTCACCTTTTTACTATTTTATAAGAAACTTAAAAATAGGGATTTTTTCTTAGCACCACCGTAATTTTAAAAGAAAAGATTCCTTAGTCAATACATTGTATTCAGGCTTGGTCAACAATATATAATGCATTGAGTTTGTGGCTACTTTTGATAATAAGTTATCTATTTAACGGGAAAAAAATATTGGATATGTAACAATTGACCTTTACGAGAACGGATAAAGCATTGTTTTTTTTTACAAAATAAATTAATATTAATTAATCTTCTTATAACCCCTAATATAAAAGTCCAAAGAACGATATTTTCTTAAAAGGTTAAAAACCAATTCTAAAGAATTTAAGTTGTCTTTGTAAACAAAACACTTATTAAACCGTAGATGTCGTTGACTTAGCCCTGAAAATATATCATTGTCCTAATCAATTAAAATAAGATAATAGATTTTCGTACAGATATTGAAACAATTTTTACTTAATGAGGAAGCATATCTATTACAATTATTTATTTAATAACCTTATCCAGAGGCTTATCATTTTAGCACCCGCTATCTCTAATAGGAAGAAAATTATAAAAGAGAAAAACACCAAACATTAAGCAATTTATAATTTTTGGAATTTTTATTTTGTCAAATATATGTTATTTTATACCAATGATGTTTTCTAGGTATAATATATTTTTTTTGTTATCCTATCTTTGTTATATTTTGGTATCTCTTTTGTAATATTATGGCTTGTGTTGCATTGAATCATTCTGCACACTGGCTGAAATAAAATATTTTTTACTATAAAGATCATCTTTATAGTAAAGGTGTATTAATATTTTTATTATAAAAAGCTGGATTTACTATTTTAACGGCAATAAAAGACCTATGAAATATTTTTTAAATCGTTTCTTTTGTTGCAAAAAAATCCAATACTAGAAAACCTCCACAGGCTAATTGGCAAGATATTTGTTTTCTAACCCTGGGTTTGCGGGTTTGATTTCTGTTGGTACCCAAAAATTTAAAAAAATCTCCAGTTTGGTTTTTACTTTAGTGCATTTTTAACATCTCATTGGTTGGTTGAAAAAGATTCCTACATGACAACAAATCTGCCAAGTTACAACAATAGTGCAATACAATATTAAAATTCATATCAAAACTCTTGTAAGCCCAGAAATTTCTTATAATTTGCAGTGTTTAAAAATTATTCAATTTGATTCTATGGCTATATTTCTGATATAAAAAAACTCATTAGTATCTCAGTTTCGTAAAACCTGGTTTAATATTAAACAGTTTTATTCTTGCAGGAACAAATAAATTTCTAAATGAAGATAATAGTATGTTTTAATAGGACTTTAGTCTTCTAGAATGTTTCTTCAATATACTAATGAGTATCTCTAAATCTAGAAATCTATTTTAGTTTAAATCTGATCTTTGATTCATTTTTTAGATCATGTACGTTGTCTTGCTTAAGCCTACAAAAATTAACATTTTAAGCACCAAACTTTTTACATTAAACCATATTATAAATTACCTTAGAAAGCAAAAATATCCAAACAATTACCATAAATATGTACTAGCTACAGCCTGTCTTCAGTTGTACATTTTCAGACTTTTGAAAACCGATATATAAAATGGTGAGCATTGGTGTACGTTAGGTATAAACCACATTCCATGTATGGCATTTGGTCTTCTCTGCCTTCACCGATAGGAAAATAGTGTGATTGTATTATGTTTTTAAAGTTGGGTGATTTAGGGAATAAAAATAAAACATATTTTGGCACACAAATTTATTAATGAATTTTTTTAACTACTTTGGTGCAGTTTAGTTTCCATTTCATGCCTCCAAAAAAATTTTTAAATCAGACTTTAGAATACTATGAAACATTGCTATTTAGTATTGTTAGCAAGAATGTAATTTAGTTTTATTATAAAAAATATGTATTTTTTTTTATTGAAAATCTATACATAATTGAAGTTATATGGCTGCCACAATGAAAAACGACGACCTCCGTGGCCTGGTGGTAAGACACTTGTCTGCCGATCCAGAGGTTGCGGGTTCGATCCCCGCTGGAACAGATTTTTTTAAATAGGATTCCAGTCTGGTTAACACTTAGGGCCTATAAAAACATCTTTCTGGTTGGTTGGAAGAGATTGCCACATGGCAATAAACTCGCCAGGTTAAAAAATAAATAAAAAAAAAACAATACATGCAGAGAACAAATTTTCGAGTAATTGAAGGTTAAATTAGATTCATTACAAGTACACATTACAAACGTTTTAAAACAATTTACAAGAAAACATACGAAAACAAATTTAAAAAAAATGTTTTTGTTTTTATTACCCGTATGTGGTTAAAAATAATAAAAAAACAGAGAATAATCATTGCAGTATAAATTTTTTTGTACTTCACAGAACTGCTTTTATTAACAAGAGGACTTCAATAAGCATACAGTCTTGACAGATCAAACCTAAAGCTATGATAGCAACATTAAACTTCAAAGATGATTAGCAGGTTTGATTTGTTGCAGCCTTGTGTTAGGTAGTTTTATACAACACTTTATGTATTGCTTAACAGCACTAAAAATTTACGATAAGCAACATATAAGCTACAGAAAAACATAAATTAAGACATAAAATGGTTTATGAGTACAACCAGTTCAGAAGTGAATCCGCCAAGAATCAAACCTGGGGCACCTGCTTGCTTCGCGTGAATGTTAATCCTTAAACATGGCCACCAGCTGAATTAAGGAACTATTGGATCAATTTCAATGAATCATTAATTTTATAATGAAAATTTCAATGTAGTAAGCTGGCTGTAGACTGAATTCAGCCCTCGAATCTTGTATGAAGAAAATGGTGGAACACTAAAATTTTCATTTTAAACCTTCGAAATGATGCAAAATTACAAAAATTAAAGGATAAACCAAGTAAACAAAATATGAAGAAGAAAAAATATGTAAAGGCAGTATGCAGATAAAATGCATTATACTTTTTAAGACTGGGATGAAGGCAAAATAAAACAAACAGTTTTTTCAAGAAGATGTATACAATGTAGGAAAAAAAATTAAACATTCAATGTCCAAAAAAGTAATTAAAAAAATGAAAAACATAATTGTTTCAAGCCGCTACAATAATCACGATAAAACTAGAATTCAATTATAACAAATATGAAAAAACCAATAGTTCACCACTAGATTTAGTGAAACTCTGACTTGGTAGAAGGAACACACCTAACTACAGTATTACAGAAGTTGGGTTCTTGTCATTTATTATAAAAAGTTATGTTTAAGAAAAAGCTTTTAGGGTATAATCTAAAACAAACTAGAATTATTTTTACAGTTGAACTGTAAAACATTGAAATAATTTCAAGGACTGGTTATGATTGGCAAAAGTGGAAAGTTCTTGAGAATAAGTTAGAATTGAGTTAAGGTAGAATTTGTAGATAGCAACATCTCTAAATAAGTACACGTAAATATATCAAATGTTGCAATCACTTGAAACTATTTCATATACACCCTAAGGAATTCTGAAATTTTATAACCCTACATATACTTAGTATGATTATGCGAAAAATAACAAAAAATTGTCCATGATTGTAGTTAAGTGATTAATTTTCAGAGGTCATAATATATCTTGAGTCTAGATTATACGAGTATAGTAATTTGATTTTGCTTCACAGGGGTCGAATTGATATATTCATATCACATATAAGAATATATGCGATTTTTTACTAAAAGAGGTCTACTGATCACTCAACATAAATTAAGTCATACTCAGTTCCCCTTGAAAAAATGCATACAAACTATGTAATGTTTTTACGCATTTTTTTATTCAAATAATATTGCGTAACATTACATTGAATATTAATATTTTTAATCCTCATTTTTTTTCTTTGATACCTGTTTATAAAGCAATTATTTTTATTAAAAACAGAGGAAGAAGTATAAAAAAATGTAAATTTATATATTATTCGAAACTATTAAAATTATATCCATGGTAAATATAATAAGATTTATACTTCAAATTTTTATGATAAAAACATTGTAAAAACTATTGAGAAAAACCTTACTCTTTATGTGAGCTCGTGAGTGTGGGTCTCTTATTGTTGTTGTAATTTTGGTTGTTTTTGTATTTGTGTTTCTGTGTGTTTTTCTTTTTTTTCTTCTTTTTTTTTTGTTTTGAATTTGTTTTTGTTTTTATTCTTATGATTGTGTGCAGTATATTGTGGGATGAATATTTTTGGTCTTTCTGGAGCGATAATGTGTGAGGAGTTGAGTTTCGCAAAATGTTTCTAGTTGTAGTTAAGTGTCACTGTTTGTCAGGTTGATGAGAGTGTGCAACGGGGTTTTTTGTGTTATCAAAAATCGGAAAGAAGTATCGATTTATTTTTTCATGCTAAATATCCTCAGTGAGATACAGGCAAAAGCCTAGTTTACTGGGGATACGACAAATGAAAGGCAACAAACCCAGATCCATTAAAATTATATGTCCAAATCAAATTACCTGTTGTTTTTTCTCAAATTGTGTATATTTCTTGTCATGTGTAATAATAAAAATAAAAAAAATAATAAGTAGAAAAAACAGTGGTAATACTCATATAATGTTAGTTTACTTATAAAAATAATTGCATTTTTGTATAATTCAAATTATAAACAAAAAATATGAAAAAAAATTATTTAGCAGTCCGCGTAATATTTGATCTTTTAGAAATATACATCTAAAAGATACCCGATACAATTACAGTCGGTTGCATTTTATTAACATTTTTCTCTTTTAAAATATAATTGGTAAATTACTCATGGTAGTTAGGTCACTTGGTAGTTAGGTCATGGTAGTTAGGTCAATTGGTAAATTACTCATGGTAGTTAGCAAACCTTGTCTCATGGCAAAGTGAAAAACCTCGAGTTCTCCAGGAAAATTTAAACAGTGGAGAATCTGCCAATCCCCATCTGTGGAAGTGATATGCACTGTGACCCTCACCACATCTCAGCCCGTTCAGTGGTTTTTACCATTTATAATTTGAAAAACATTGATGTACTATGAAATCCCTTTTTGCAACAACTACCAACGGATTATGATCTTAATTATTTCAAATGGCAATATGAAGCAGCTTTTGTCTTTCTGGACACTTTTTCAATTCCAGGTTGAATGTGTAAAATACACCTGCTGCAAATATAGTAAAAAATACTATCAAATTCTCAAATTTTTAGTAGTGCATTTATGAAATCCCCGAATGTTTATTACTGAAAATAAAATAATGGTATTAGAGTGAAGTAATGGCATAAGAGAAATGGCGATCAGCTTGGAAACATTTATTTTTAGCAAATAATGTCCAAGAAAAAATCAATAATCGATATTATTGAAATTACTGGCAACTATTATACAACTTCTTGAATTCCAAAAATGCTAAATTATTTACATTAGTTTAAAAAATTCATGACTCCAATTAAATAATTGAAGTCATGCTTACAAGTTTATACAAAATGCAATTATATAAAATGTATGACCAAAAAAATATTCACTTTTATAATGCATCTTAACATGAGTGCTGAGGACACGCCTCGTGTGTCCATACAAATATATGCCCAGTGCACATGACATGTTTTGTTGGATTTTTTTTTGTGTATTTGCTAAATTTCTAAGCAGGGCCTGTATTTTTGCTTGTATATACTCGTATATGAAAATATCATAATTCTTTTTATATTAATTACAATACATTGAAAATTTTCGATTAAATGTGTATATTGAACAAATACAACACATCGATCAATAAGTCCCAAGACTAACTACTAAAACAACATTTGTTTGCTAAAATTCTTCTTTATTCATCAACATAGTCTCCTTCAAGAGCGATACATTCATTCCAACACTTTCCTATGCCAGCCGTGTAGAACGATTTATCTTTGGTTTCAAAATAGGCGTTAGTTTCGGCAATCACTTCTTCATTGAAGCCAAATCTCTTTCCCATGAGCACCTTTTTGAGGTCTGCGAACAGCCAATAGTCGCTGGGGGCCAAATCTGTAGAATACGGCGGGTGCGGAAGCAATTCGAAGTTCAACTCATGCAATTTGGCCATCGTTACCATCGACTTGTGACACGGTGCATTGTCCTGATGAAAGAGAACTTTTTTCTTCTTCGTATGGGGCCGTTTTTTTTGCAATGTCTGCCTTCAAACGCTCCAATAACGCTATGTAATATTCGCTATTAATGGTTTTTCCCTTTTCAAGGTGATCGGTGAATATTATACCATGCGCATCCCAAAATACGGAGGCCATAACCTTCCCGGCCGACTTTTGAGTTTTTGATCGCTTCGGACGGCTTTCACCGGCTGCTCTCCACTCAGCTGACTGCCAATTTGATTCCGGAGTATAGTGGTGGATCCAAGTTTCATCCATTGTCACATACCGATGCAAAAACTCCTGTTTATTTCGCGTAAACAGTGCCAAACAGGGCTCTGAATTATCGATGCGTTGTTGTTTCTGTTCCATTGTGAGCAAACACGACACCCATTTCGAAAAAAGCTTTTTCATGACCATTTCATGTTCATGCAAAATAGTGTAAACACTACCAAATGATATCTTCAGGATGTCAGCGATCTCACACAACTTTACTTTGCGTTATTGTATCACGATTTTGAAGGTTTTTTTTTTAATGTTTTCTGGTGTAACAGCCTCATTTGGACGACCAGAGCGTTCAGCATCATTTGTGTCTGTACAACCGCGTTTGAAATCAGCATACCACCAACAAATGGTTGTTTTCGACGGAGCAGAGCCCGAATAACACTTTTCAAGCCATCGCTGAGTTGAACGGTATTTTTTCCCATAAAAAAGCAATGTTTTATCAACACACGAAATTCGGTTTTTTCCATTGTTTTGAAAATAGCAAAAGTAGCGTCACTAAAACCACTGTAACTCAATGACATAATGTCGGAATATCATGAAAGTTTGAAACGTAACTTCTAAAGGTTGGTACTAACTGAGAATGGTATGGATTTATTATTAGAGGCGCCAACTGTTGGTTAGTCCCGGGACTTATTGATCGATGTGTTAAATAAACCATATTAATCACTCAAATAATTGTTACAATAGCTTTGAATGACTTCAACACAACTGTTCACTCTTGGCAGAAAGTAAAATAAATAATATTTATTTTTTTAAATTGCCAAAGTTAAATATTATTTTCTTAAAAACTCTGCTGAAACAATGTCGATCACCTTAGAATAGAAAACTTAGCACAAACTAACAACCATTCTTAAAGCCCCAGTGTGTCGAACATAGAATCATTCTGTGTATGCCAACAAAAAAACTACCCTGTCATGAATTGATTCATATTGCAAAACTACCCAACATGATCAAAATAAACAAAAGTGTATAAATATTATTCACAAATAAATTCATGTAATAAATAAAATATAATAAAGTTTACCTCATAAAATTCAACGATACAATATTATCGCGACTTGAGTTTCAAGAGTCTACCACAAAGAGTTAACTTTCCAAAAGATTGAAAATCAAGTTGTGATACACTGTATTAGTGAAATTGACAAAATAAATTTGATCATAAGTTCCACAAAATAAAAGCCATTTAAAAAATCATATAATATACCGAATATATCCAAATATGATTCCATTAAAAACTAGTTAATTCCATTGGAGACATGGAATAGATTATAAGAATGTAAAACCCTATGACCATTGGAAAACAAGTTCATTATACACATATATAAAAGTGTACATAATAAATAACAAGTAGTAATTTTAAACAAATATATTTACACAATAGAAATAAATAGGTACGGCACAAAATATAGTCAATTTGAGACACATATCACAATTCAGTTGAGACAAAATTGAATCTGAAATAAAGACATTAACCACACAAAAATAATGTACATATATTATAGAATCATTACATTTTTTTTACTTTTAAAACACATCTTCATTCATAACAAACATGTTCAAGACAATTATACCTACAATGTAATGATGACATTATTGATCATCAAGCCATATGTATATTTTGACATCCATTTTAAACATTTTTTTAAATTAAATAAGTTGATTTGTTTTTTCCATAGAATTTTATCAGATAAAATTTGAGATCCATATAAAACTATTGAATTTTCCAGTTGGGAAATAAATATTACAGGGTTGGAAATATATATTTTTAATAACAACGATTGTAGACCTTTTTGTTTGCACATCTCATAAGATACACAATGTGTTGATATGTAATGTCAGTTTTTTCTTAATTTGTTAATTGTGTTTTTCCACTATTGTAAATAAATTCATATATTTACTTTTTTAACAGGGGATTTGGTTTTTGTAACCAATATATTAACTCATATTTTTCAACAATTAATATGTTGTGGAAATAAATTAAATTGTTAAAAAATACCTTTTTGAAAAAGAAATAGTTTACTTTAAGATTTATTATTACAATATCAAAAAAAAATATTCCCAAGTTAATAGAAAAAAAAGTGGAATTACCATATTATTCTTAAATTGATTTACAAAAACCCTCTTAAGATTTTCCAACTAAGGAGTCACTTTTATGCCACAAAAAATATCTTTATTGGAACACATGCTTCAAATACTTCTCAAGTTTTGACTGGCTAAGCCCTTCAAAAATGCCTTGAAAAGATTTCACTGTATTTTTAATGTCTTACTTTTTAACATTTTTGTGCATACAATATATATTAAGACAATGTTTAATTGTATCATCTTACCTACACACAGCAAATTAATTCTCTAAGATCCCATCAAGTTAAATCTCAAAAGTATAAAAATTTTCACGATAATTCAACCTACAATGTCACAAAAATTAAATACAACTTCATCACTTTAAAACTAAACTATAAATATAAATAAAGGTTACCTAAAAATAAAATAAATTAAATACTGCAAATTAACGACAAATTGACCCTCATAATAGATATTCACCATTGAAAATACTGATTTAGATTTTTGACAATTGTTGCAAAATATTAATAGGGAGAATCCATTCCACCATATCCATCATGTAATGAACGGGGCGAGATGCATAACAAAACAATGCTGATGCGTAATGGCCCATGACTTCTGGAAATTGATGAGTTAGCAAAGCGAGTAAAGCGGTACAAGAGCAAAGAGCTGCAGTGAACAGGATGAAAAATGGTAATTCTTTCTTAGGATACACAGAAACTTCATGAAAAGATGGAAGAAGCTCTCTGTCAGCACACTCTGTACAGGATGGATACGGATAGAACAGGTGCCCTCGCTCAAGAGGGTAAGGCAACATTCGGAATGTGCCTTCCCAAGTGCAGTGTAATAGATTCAATGCTCCTTCGACATTTTTCCAATGTGCCAAGTGGAAAAAAGCGTAAGCGATGGCTTCTGAATCTCCACGTTTCAAAATATGTTCCGGTGGCAAAATAAGAGGTTTCATTTCCAAGATATACTTGGGAACATGTGGATTGAATTCAACAGCTCTGTGTATTGCCTCCACAGCTGTCATTTCCGCTGCAGTTAATCCTCTTTTAGAAGCTATATCGGGAGAAAACCTGTCTGCAACAAGTCTGGCCTTAAGAAGGGCTGCTGTGTAACAAATAGTGGCAGATTTGGGCAAACTAATATCATCATAGCGAGCCAATACTGCTTGAACATCAGCATATGCCTGTTGTTCTAGTAAAGTTTCAATCAAATTTTCATGAATATTGAGCACATTCATAATAGGAGGGACTTCTTTAGTGAGATCTTTAAATGTCTTTGCTGCCTCTTTCAGTTTCCCGAGCTTGCGAGCACACATTGCTAAGCGTCTTTTTATATAAATAAGAATGTTCGTGTCTCTTCTATGAATCGACTCCATTATTGCACCCTGGTGTAGTAAACTTTGTGACTTTCTATAGTTAGCCTCAGCAACCTTAAGGGCTTGTTTTAAAATCCTCTCAGATTCCAAAATCGTCGTGGCTTCTTCCTCTGCCAGCAAAATGTAAGCAGGAGCACAGTCAGCATTTTTTTCAACAGCTGTTTGTGCAGATTTGATCCGAACAACTGGATTGCGCTCTCTCCATGCGGTTTGCATAATTTCATACTCCGATTTTCCTGCGTCTCCTTCACAGGTAAAAAACGTTTGATGATCTTGCGCAGAAAGATTCATGTCATAATACGTGAGCGGTTCTTTATTAGTAGCCCAGTAAAATCTCTGATATTCGGCACCCCGAAACAAATTTAGTGGATTACGCCATACTTTACATTCGGGTATAGCTTGAGGACAATTTCCTGTACCATTTTGATTTGAAGGCAGATTCTGATCTACACTGTTATCTCCTCCGCCAATCCAAGGACTTATATGGTTTAAAGAAACTTGTTCAATGAAAGATGTACCATATTTACGAAAATACCACCATTCAAAAATTAAAATTAATCCAGAAATAAGAGACGAAGTTCCCGTCAGTGCCACGTAAAATTTTGGAGTTAATGTACCCCAAAACATACTTGTATAACACATAGCAAAATTTTAATGAATTTCAAACAAAATATTGAAAATTCTCAAATCGATCAACCACCAAAACACCGGAAAAACAAATCGAAAGTACACTGATCTTGACAGCTGAATCTCCTTCTAT
This sequence comes from Odontocerum albicorne, assembly GCA_949825065.1. Taxonomy (NCBI): domain Eukaryota; kingdom Metazoa; phylum Arthropoda; class Insecta; order Trichoptera; family Odontoceridae; genus Odontocerum; species Odontocerum albicorne. Next base: position 19,055 of record CATKWJ010000910.1, read on the forward strand.
TGTCTATGACCAAGGGAAGAAATTGTTGTTGGTTTTCCCATTATTTCACCTGCCATAAATTTTATTCAAGTCATATAGGATTCACGGCCATTATTCAAAGAGAGAGAATTTAATTCAAAATTCTATTGTGATGCATTATTTTTAAATCGGCGACGTTTCCATAAAAAAATTGTCAAGACGTGAACTGTTTTTGATACAGTAAGAATATTTTTTCATACACAAACTCTGTAAACCGTTAAATGGATATCAAATCAAAAAAAATATCAAGCAAAATGCAATTATTATTGTATCTTCAAGAAAATATATTTGCATATAAAGAATTCTGGGGAAAAATTTCTTTCGAAAAACGCCGGTCAAAATGTATGCAAAAAAATGATAGAGTAATATTAATACTGTCAAAATATAACTATTCTTCACATTATGCAATTAGTTGGTTCCAGAAAACTCCCGAAGCTATTAAAACGCACAAAGTGAAATGAAATAAATCTGAGTAAAATAAGAAATACTACAAAACAAAAATGTAAGTAATCTTAAAATAATAAGATTTTTTTGGTTTGTAACTTATTAATTTGACAGCCTATGTAATTTATTTATTTCAATCAAGGAATGAATTTACTGGGTCTGGAAAATTAAGCTCATCTTTCTCGTACTGTTCAGTAGGTAAATGATTTTCAGTTTTTTTAAATGTCAAGACTGAGTTTACGGACATCATTTTTCTGGCACCATTATTTTTTTTGTGAAGCTTAGGATAGAGCTATCAACTTCTTTGAGAACTTTAGCGCTTCTCTCATTATTATGATCATTCTCTTAAATGTCTTAATTGCATTGCGAATGTATTGAAACAACTCAAACATATATTTTGTCCAAAGTTCTTTGATGTGCTCAAAAACATGAGATTCTTCACCTTGATCATTCATTTCCAAAAATATCTTCGTTTGCGAGATCAGTAACGCACGATTGTAGCAATTCTTATAGTTTGGATCCTTAACCGCTCATAGGGTGATTGCGAAATTAAAATCGACCTTTTATATGTTTTTCCTAATTGAATTTAAACATTGTTATTTCGAAATCATATAAAATGGGGTCACGGATAATTGGCACAACCTTCTCGTGAAAACATATAGGAAGACAAGATTCTAGCGACGTAACTTAAATGGTAATTTTTTTTCAGTTTAAAGTATATTTTAGGAACGGGTTGTTCTTTAAAGGAGAGATGATGAGGATGATTGTTGATAAATAAAACTCGTTCGAAATCGGAATATGCAAAGAGGTATTTTATTGATAAACGTCGGTATTTATAATATTTGGAATGTGTGCGGGAATGCGCAAGAGATATATCGCTGTTTCGTCTTTGCCTTACAATATGTTTATTGTCGTCACGTAGGTATTCGTTGTTTTGACTGACAGCGCGGAAGATATGTTGCTCTCTCCTTTCCTCATAGAATGCGGTCTCCGCTAGTAGTGAGTTGAATGACCGACCGTGTGAACTTTGCCCATTGTTTGTCTCGCATTGTGAAGCATGCGAGTTTGATGACCGGGCGGGCAAAGGTCGCCTCGTGGGTTCAGTGACCGCACGTATAGTCACTACAATATAATAGGCAATCCCTTGCAAACGTGGTATTCTTTTATTTTGGCTAAAAAAAAACATGGTATATAATTTTTTTCCAATTGTGATAGCGCGGAAGTATTAAATTCTAAAACAATCGTAAAATGCAATATGTTAAAAAAAAACACAAATGTAGAAAAAATGTATTATATTACATTTTCACTGTATACAGTATAGCCTCTATCAACCAACCAGAAAAATGTTAAAGATGCCTTAAGTGAATATCAGACTGGAATTCTTTTTTTTAAATCTGGGTTCCATCAAGATTTGAACCCGCAACTTCCGGGTTGAGAGACAGGCGTCTTACCGACTAGGCGAAGGAAGTCGTCAAATATGGTCTGATGCAAAAAGTTTGGTCTTGAATTTACTGGTAATTGGAGATATGACATAACATGCTTCACAGGAATATCAACTACATATTATACCGTGTTCATGCTATTAAGATATTACAATTTGTATCCTCACTTGTAATGTTTTGTAACTTTAGTATTTAAGTAGGTTTTGCCCTTATGATTATCTCAAAATCACATATCTTTCAGATTCTACAAAACTATTTATATGCATTGCTGTATTAAAATTTAAACATGCAAAAAATATATGTTTTCTATGATATGAAAGTTGAACTTATGATTCACAATAATTATGTATAAATAAAACATCATTTTTAATGAAATTAAAATATTTCGTTAAAAAAGGCTTGACTTTTTAAAAGGTACTGAAGACAGAATTCCATGTTTATCACAATCAAATTGCAAATTGCATTTTTTTGTCAAACGTGAGCTGAACGTAGCATGCTCGCTGTATGATAGGGTTTAAAAACAAAATTTTTGACTTGTCAAATAAAATCGACACGAAGTTTACATTAGCGTTCTTGTGGTATGACCGTAGTCAATCAAATCTTAATTGCGAATTGCTAACCCAGTTGAACATCAATATGACTGCACGTGGATTCAAAATCGTGATATATGTTTCTCAAGTGGTGAATAGTTGTTTAGAGTCGGTCTAATGGAAGGACGCCTTACTCCTTCATCGGGTAATTTCTGACTTGAGATGTTTAGGTGATAGATGTTTCAATTGTCTCTAGCGCAACTAAGAATCTTAAACTCTTTCACATATAAGAATTTACGGCTACTCCTTCATATATAGGAGTTCACGGCCATTATTCAAAGGGAGAGAGAGAGAGAGAGAGTTCACGGTCATTATCTAAGAAGAAGAAGAACTAAGAATCTATGGTTTTGTTACCTTATCTCTGGTCTTGTGTCAAGAGCGATCTGTGGCCGAGGTTGTCAAGATTTGGATTTATTCTAATAACCTATAGTTTACGTAACAAGGAATACTAGCAAATCTAAAAATTCCAAGATGAGTTTGTTTCGCGAAATCGGGAGAAGACAAATGCAGATTATTGGTGCATGGACTGGATCAGCGTCGGTGTTTGGAGCTTCAGCATTCGCAACTTTAATATATTTCACCGATTGGCGAGTAGTGTCCGATTATATACCAATTTACAATACAAAATTCCCTGATGAAGAATAATATCGAAAATGTTTAGGTTCAAATTCTCTACTTGATGTTCGATACCCTTTAAAATGAAATAGAAACTAAATATTGTACTCAATAGGAAACATGACTGTTATGGTGAGAAATAAAATGTTATAAGCATACCATTCACTGACTTTTATTTTTAATCGTATTTTCGAATATTATCTTTTTACATATAAATTTACTATATTAGGTAACATGCAACTGAAGCTTACAACATAGGACGAATAGAATTTCATAGGACGAAATATGTTACTTCACAACACTACGTATGTATATTATGTAATTATTTGTAAGTAATTAACTGATATAGAAAACAATGATCACAGGTTCGTTGTCGACAGGATGAAAAATCGAAAATCGTCAGAAGAAAAAAATAATCATTGTCAATGGTTATACCCTTTTCAATAGTGGTATGTTAAGCCACTGTGCACTAGGGGCCTCAAATAAAAAAAAATGAGTTCCTAATTTTTTAATACTCATGTAAGACAGTGTATTCAAAATAAAGGTTAAAAAGCTTAAAACTAGCAAATTTTCATCAGTTACGCTGATGTATGCATTTCTGTACCTTCACATGCCGTTACCAAGGTTAGGGGACCTGGTAACAAACACTCCCTGTGTAGTTGAAATGTTTACAGTGTGATAACCTTACATTCGTATACACCTAATGTATAATTAATATTAATTTGATAGATTGACTAAACGGCTTGTTTACATTGATTCAAACGCAATAAATAAAGTCATGAGATAAATGACTCCTTCAAAACAAAATTGCAACTTGATTTTCATTGTAGGTACAAAATATTTTTTATCTTATTTTTTACACTAACAATTATTTTGTAGGAAGACACCATAAAACAGCATTACGAATCTAGTGCATCAAAGCGCAAAAAACTATAAGAAAGAAAAAATATCAGAGAAAATCTTTAGAAGCATTTTTTATACACAAAGAGGAAGATACATTACAAAAATGTAGTAGGTCCTCTTCACAAAACACCACATTAACAAAATGTCCACAGTCGTATGCAATAGCAGTTAATGAAGACCTGACAAAAGTGTCTCATTCAGGTAAAACTATTTCTAGTATAAAAATGTAGTTTGTGAGAAAGAAGAATTTCTCCTAGTGCATCATAATTTATATTGTACATAGCTAACACATCGATCAATAAGTCCCAGGACTAACCAACAGATGGCGCCTCTAATAACAAATTCACACCATTCTCATTTAGTACCAACCTTTAGAAGTTACGTGTCAAACTTTCATGACATTCCGACATTGTGTCATTGAGTTACAGTGGTTTTAGTGACGCTACTTTTGCTATTTTCAAAACAATGGAAAAAACCGAATTTCGTGTGTTGATAAAACATTGCTTTTTTATGGGAAAAAATACCGTTCAAACTCAGCGATTGCTTGAAAAGTGTTATCCGGGCTCTGCTCCGTCGAAAACAACCATTTGTCGGTGGTATGCTGATTTCAAATGTGGTCGTACAGACACAAATGATGCTATATAGCTAGATATCTTGACTAAAAGTATGCAGTATAAAATTTTAAATAAAAAATTATTGGTAATCTACAATAGCAAGGACAAGAATATTACTTAAAGATTTTAATAGGACATATGTTCGGCATTTTACAGAATAAAATCTAATGAAAAAAAAATATGTGAATAGCTTATTTTTAGTGAGACTGAATTTTCTATAAGTGATCGCAAGTTGAATATAGAATTAACACTGATATAGTAAAGCAAGTGAAAGATAATACTAGACAAGTGTCCTGAAAAGAGTGTTAGTTCAAGTATTTCATCTCAAGGTCTGGCATTTCGAGGGCACCATGGGAACAAAGGGAATTAATTTTGAAGTTTGCTCAATTTGACCCATTTATAGCAAATTATTTGAATAAATAAAGAAACTAAGGCAAGAGTCTGCATTACTTATGAAACACGATTTGTGATAAATTGGTTAATTTAATGAATGGGTGAATAAATACGAAATCTTTATCTAAACAGTGAGAACTGCAACATAATTTTCTATGATTATACTCTGCATATAAATCACGTGTATCAGTTTTCTTTTCTTCTCAGATATTTATTACCTGATTATTAAATTGGGGAAAATGTTTTATTTTATTGATATTTACTCGTCATTCTGGGAATTTCAAATAAGTGGTTATTGAAGGCTACATAAATAAATTAAAGATCATTTAAATGATGCTGAGAACAAAGTTACAATAATGCGTCAACATATCAGGGAAGACTCTGGATTACATTTTTGGCTTAAGCAACGCTGTCCTAGTGCTGAATATATTCCCTATTCTAATCACAGTCTAAATCTGGTAACTAATACTGCAACAGAATCCTCATATACTGCAATTTCATTTTGTTATTTCATTCATACTTGATGTTCTGGATTAAGATGGGATATTCTACATAATTATTTTCACAAAAATGTATGCACTGTGAAAAAGCTTTCATATACGAGGTGATCAGCTTGTGCAGATGCTATTTTTATATTATATGAAAGTCATCGTGATATTAAAATAACTCTAATTAAAATAGGTGATCATCTACATCAGAAACCTGTATACAGAGCTGAAGGAAAGTCTCTTGCTAAAAATAAAATATTTATTTGAAATTGTTCTGCCAGTTATTGGAAAACACACCAAGTTAGTATAATTTAAATTGACAGACAAAAACTATTAATATTTATAATAATTTTTTGTCCGCTATTTTACTATAACACACCAGACAGCCTGAACAATAGGAACCACATGCTTCTCTATGTTTATCGACCACTCTTCGTGAATTTATGTCACTATCTCTTTTGTACCCTATGTTACCTCCGATCAATGGCTTAATAGCTTTTGTTAGCCTTCATAATATTATTCCATATTTGACGATCCTGCACTTTTGTCATCTCATCATGTCATGTATCTTTTCCCCAATTCCCAGCCCACTGCCTGGGTTGACCCTCATATTTGAACTAATTATTAAAAGTATGTGGGTTTCCCCAGCCCATTGCCTAGATAGACCCACTTATTTTTAATAATTATTTGGCAGTTTGCTCTGACGATGCCACTAATCTAAGCTAATCGACTGATTATGTTGCTGGTGTTATAAAGTTGCAGGGATAAAAAAAATCCTGATTGCTTAGTGGTCTCCAAATGTCTGTTGCAAGTGCTAGTCACAAACCTAATCCATAAGTGTCACGGTAAATGACTTGGCTACATGAGTAATTACTGGTTTCATTTTGGTGTTATACAGTTTATATAATACTTGGAGTATAATAAATAAAAATATTTGAAAATTAATTTTTTTATTGTAACATTTACAAATTGTGAGGTAGTTTTTACCCTTTTGCTACTTAAAAAATAATAAAAATTGGTTAAGATCCTTAACAAATTGTTGCCGGGCGATTTTTTCATCAATCTATGCCGTTAAGCAGGCAATTTTTTTAGATTCGCGCGCGAATTTACGTTTCACGTAAAATTACTATAACTTGAGAACTATTGATCATATTTAAAGAAAATTTTCAGTATTTTATCATTAATGAAATCATTTTTAATGATCTTTTTATAAACTTATATATATTTGGGTAAACAATTATGATATTTAAGGTTAAATTGCATTTTTACTTTACTGTCCATTTAGTCCTTCTGTAGGTGTTCAACATAGTATATATTTTGTATAATACAAAAAAATAAACACTAATATTGTTTTAAAGTATGATATCGTTGAAAACAGTTATCTTTATGTAATGGCACATCACAGAATTTACACATACTCGTATATCGGGTTTCGCTACGCACTTTGTGGACCGCGCACACACGACATCTCCTTCGTAGATTCTTGTTATTATCTGTGCTTTCAATCTTTTCCAATGTATGTTTTCTCATATCCATTGAAAGTCTTCCTGGAGGATCTGATTTTGAAGATTTTTTTCAGACAACTGATGTCGATGGTGTCGGTTCCGGGTCTTGAATATTATCCGACAAAATCTGATCAGCCACCCAGTGCCCTGCAATGTCCTTTAAAAATTGTTTATATTTTATTTTCTTTTCTCTTGTAACAGAGTTATACACAACAAAGGAGTTGAACAATGCACAATTTATTAAATACATCACCAGTCTTTTTGTCCATTTAGTAGTTTTTCGTAAGATAGAATAATAAGAAAGATATTGGTCTGCTCGGTTAACGCCTTTCATATACTTATTGAAATCGATTAAAGCGTTGGGTTTAACTATGTTCTCGCGAGTTTTCCAATCTATGTTGTGACTTTCTCGCATTTCAGCGGAATGTATGGTAGAAATTAAAGACACTTCACTTTTCGATTGCCAAACTTGTAAGAGAACGTCTTTTTTTCTTCGAAAGATTGCTTGGCCCTTATTCAATTTAGTGGCTTTCAGGCAGTCCCCTATTTTTTCCAATCGTACTACAAATTCGAATTTTATGATGCAAAAGTACTTGACTATTTTTCACTCTATTGTAGTAGTTATCCATGTACAGATGATGCCATAAATCAGTATAAGGTGAAACAACAAATTTAATGATTTCCAATAATTTTTGTCCTTGAGCACAATAAATTTCGAAATTGCATATGTAGCCTGTAGTGCTTTCGCACACCATACGTACGAGAATACCATATTTTATTATTTTTGCAGCATTATAAACTCTAAAAAATAGTCTTCCCCTCCAAGGCACTATACCTTCATCTAAAGATAGTTGCTGATTAGGTTTGTAAACATTTATAAACTTGGGAAGAAAATAATCTAATACTGGTCTAACTTTGCAAAGCTTATCTGATCCATCTTCAGTATTTTCATTATTATTAAAGTGCCAAGCTCTCCATATTTGACGAAATCTGTCTCTGGTCATCGTTTTTGCAAAAAAATGGTGTTTCCGTGGATGCATCTGAACTCCAGTATTCATCTCTTCTGTCCTTACGGACTTGTCCCATAAGAAGGATAAGTCCCAAAAATTTCTTCATTTCTTGTATTGTAATGTCTTTTCATTTGAGAGTTTTCTTATATACGAGGCGTATCCAGAAAGTAAGTGTACTGAGGCTCTCACGACCGGGTGGATTTTATTTTCGACATGCTGGCTACACTTCCGTGTAGCCTGACCCTTCCCCTCCGCAATGAGACTGGTTCGAGGTCAGTACCTTGAGAAGTGTCGACGCGACAACACGTTTCTTGAAAAATGTCAATCCAATCTCCAGCCAAGTGCGAAATACGCGGCGTCAACCGTTATCTCGTTTGGAAGGGAAAACCTCCGGTTGAGGTTTATAATGAGGTGAAAACTGCATATGGTGATAAAGCTATGAATCGTACGAGTGTGTACAAGTGGTGTCGCGAGTTTAAAAATGGTCGTACGTCTGTGCATGATGATCAGAGGAGCGGAAGACCTTCAATTGTGACTGACGAAATTGTGGAAAAAATCGAAAATGCGCTCCGTGACGATCGCAGATTGATTGTGGATGAACTTTTTGCGATGTTTCCGCAAATCTCCAGATCTCTACTACACGAAACCATCACAGAAATCCTCGGATATCGGAAACTGTCCGCGAGGTGGGTCCCAAAACAGCTGACAGACCAACACAAGTTGAATCGAGTGGAGGCCGGGCAAGAGTTTTTGAGGCGCTGCAAACTCCATGGAGATGAATTTCTCCCCTCCATCGTTACTGGAGATGAAACTTGGGTTGCACACTACACGCCTGAAACCAAAAGGCAGTCTCAACAGTGGCGTCACACCTCTTCACCCGCCGCCAAAAAGTTCAAAACCACAATTTCAGCCAAGAAAATCATGGCATCCGTGTTTTGGGACTGTCAAGGCATAATTTTAATTGAATATATGCCTCAAGGGGAGACCATCAACTCTGCAAGATACTGTGAGACCCTAAAAAAATTGCGGAGGGCGATTCAGAACAAGAGGAGAGGCATGCTGACAAAGGGAGTCTGCCTGCTGCACGACTATGCCAGACCACACACGGCCAACGCCACGAAGGAACTGCTCGCCTCGTTTAAATGGGATGTCCTGAACCATCCCGCGCATTCCCCTGACCTAGCACCTTCAGATTACTATCTCTTTACCTCCCTGAAGCTGTACATGGGTGGAAAAAGGTTTTCAACCGACGAGGAGGTAAAGGAGGAGTCAGAAGTGGACGGAGGGCTTGGCGGGAAACTACTTCGAGGAAGGCATCAAAAAGTTGATACCCCGCTTCACCACCTGCATTGAGAGGAATGGCGACTATGTCGAAAAATAACTTACATATGTACTACGGTAACCACGTAATTTTTTTGTTTAAATAAAAAAAATTGTAACCTACAAAAATTCAGTCCACTTACTTTCTGGATATGCCTCGTATTTTAAATTTGTGCTTATTTTGATAATAATATCTGTTAGATTCTTGTACAAGGAATGTAAAAAAATCATCTATGAATAAATTTACTGCTTCCGTTCCACTATTCAAAACACTACCGGTAGTTAAACCTGGTCGACCTAAAAACTCTTCTAGGGCTGGTGGATTGTCTGCTGATAACCATTCTTCTTCACCTTCGTCTGAATCCGAATCGCTTGAAATTGTTCGTCGGAAAAATGTCTGAGGACGCGCGGTAACTTCATTATCACTAGTTTCAAATTCACCATCTGTATTTTTCTCAACACAAGAATAATCTGATAAATTATCAGCACACAATTCTCCATCGCTCTTATTACTATCGTAATCCATTTTTATTGGGTATTTTTTATGAAAAAAATATTCATTTATTATAAAAATACGGAATAAATAACTTTTCAAACACAACAGCGATCGATATCCACTATACTATATCATACAATGATAGGTATTTTGTAATATTTTTTTAGTAAAAATAATTTGCAATAGCAGAATGTAGGCAGAAACGAAAATGGATAACGTCTTGAACTAAACAATATCGCCTCAATACTGAAGAATTATAAAGATAAAAACAAAATGTTTATCTTACAACTATTGTATTTGGAGTGCATGTTATATGACGACAGTCTGCCACCCGACCCTAATTATACTAAGACAGTCTGCCACTCGACCCTCATTATACTAATCGCTTCACTTCCCAAGTAACCGCAAACCCAATTCCGATCTGTACAATGTTTTTTGGTGTCTCCCGCGCTCTACCAAAAGTAAGCAAATACAACGCTTTTAAGCATCTCCCGCTCTCTACCAACAGTATGTAAAAGACGCTTTTAAGCATTTCCCACAAACAATGTGTTAAGAATTAGAGATTAAGTCTTTCAACTCAATATCCAATTGTAAAAAAAAATAAGTATTATTCGGTGAGCTTTGATTATAATTGAAGAAGAAAAAGAAAATGAAGTGTATAACTTGTTTCGCAATAAATAGTTTAAGAAAACATTGTTTTTTTATTTATAAAAGGCAGTTCATAGGTGCCTCTAAATGAAGTTTAAAAGAAATGAGGTCTAAAAGTTTGCCTTCCACCAAACTACTAGCTTTGACATTGTTCTCATATTTGGACAAATACTTATGTTAAGTCATCCTGATAAATTATATGGGACTAGCTTAGAAAACCCTGAGGCAGTTTATGAATCGTTGCATTTGGCTCGCTGTATTTATAAAGAAGAATGAATGCATGTCAAGGAAGTGGATATAAAAGGAGTTGATTGGGAATTTTATAGGAATCGGGTACTGAAATAAAAGACTCAAATATTTTGGAAACTATATGGTAACAGTACTATATTTTGTTTAAAATATTCAAGAAAAACACCAATGGAAAAACATTTGCTAACATATTTTTAAGTATTAAATTTTGTGGGACGCAATTAGACTTGAGTATTTTCGTAAAAATAAAGCCAATAATGAAAAAAATAAACTAGGTTAAACTCTAGAAAGAAAATAAATCATTATTAAGCCTAAAGTATGTAATCTCATATCATAAATTGTTACAATTTTTTTCATGAAGTATTGCACATTTAAAAGCAGTATATTATGCCACTTCAAAACAATAAAAAAACATGTATATAGTCAAATGAATCAATTTTTAATTAGTATAACAAAGAAAATGTACAAATACTTTCAGATTAAATATAAAGATTTCAATAAACAATATTATTGGTTTATCTGTGCAATATCTTCATTGAACTACAACATCATAAAATATGCTAAAAACTAACAAATAATTCTACACTATCGACAGTTATTCAATATGAGGAAAATTTAGGCAATAATCCTGATATTTTTGTGCAAGAATCAATACATAAGTAGTTCTTAAATGTTGTGATTTACGAACAGTCCTTTAAATTAAATAAATACTCATTATTTTTTTTACATATGTTTTTAAACCGACAAAAAGAAAATTCACAAAACGAACATTCATTTCAAATTGTTAAATTAACCATATCAGACAAATCTCTTAATTTTTCATTCCAACATTCCTTCACATGCTTAGTAAAAAAATTTACTTTCCAAAACTTTTTAATAAGATTCATAATTATTTGAGAAGGCAATAATTATCTTCCTTGTTTTTTTTAATATTTTAAGTTTCACAAAATGTTGAATATTTGAGAGATGGACTATTTTGTACCTCAAAATTTCAGAGTTTTTATCTTTTACCACTTATGGACAAAAAAAATGTTGAGTTATAAAAACAATGAATTTGAATTATGTAGTAAAAAAAAAGTCTAAAACTTTAAACAAATACTTTTCTGACCCTGCGAAATATTAAGGTTCATTAGACATTCAAATTGTACATGTTCATAAAAAATTATTTAGTCAGTTTCAGAATTAATTGTGTAATATTTACATTTGCACAATAAATAAATGCTTGCGAAAAAAAACAGAGAAGCATTGTTCTTCTTTTATTACAAATATTCACTATTTTACCCCTAGCGGAATGCCTTCTCATAAGATTAAATGCCTTAATCTATAAATGTTTACCACTAGTCGATACCAAGCACATTCACCTCTAAAATGTTTTGTTAATATATTTTAAATATTGCCTACTACACATTTGATGCACAACCCACTTCACTATTTTATATTTTATTTAAGTAGGCCAAATTGTATACTTTCTGTAAATGCGGGTAATAATTTAAATGGAAATATCTTATTCATGCTGCGCAGAGAAGCTTTTCTTTAAATAAATTTTATTTTTCACGTCTTTATATTTTCTTTAATTTTTACCTTAAAATTTATTCAAGAGGAAAAATGTCAGTTATATATTTTATTCAAATTTTAATTTTGATGGTGCCAAAGCTGAATTTATTAATTTAAAAACGATGCCTTATTGTTATTATTTCAAAAATGGATACTCTTTAATTAAGCCATTCTGATATGAAATCAGATTTTTATTCAAATTTTAATTTACAAAGTCTTTCTTAAGTATTTTCGTTGCCTTTGTTTTAAATATTTTCATTATAAGGCAAATTTTATGTTAGTTATGAACTTGTGCATTATTTTTCTTTAAAGGAATATTAAGGAAGCTAAATTGAATGGAATTTTTCATATTTTAGAAAGACATTTTTTTTCCATATTGGCAACATTAATTATTTTCTTCAACAATTTTTAAGTAGTATTAAATAGTTATTTTTTGAGAGGAAATTTATAGGTATATCCTTGTTCTTGATTAATACAAAACAAAAACTTTCTATCTTCTCGTAGCTTTCTCTTTAAAACAGCAAAAAATATTAAATTATTCAAATAGTTTAAACAAGTTAAAGTAATTGCTGTTAAAATGTAATTCATTATGTTTTTCTGGTTATGTTAATAATTCTATTCAATGTCTTTGTTCAAGGTATTCTATTTTATTATTAAAAGGTTTTTTTTGTATGATCCAACATCGTATATTGTTGCATCAAAATATTTTCATAAATGTTTATTTAAGTAAGTACATACAAATAATACAATAAAAATATTCAATTATCAAATTGTATCTATCACTTAAGTAGACAATTTACAGCTATAAGATACCTCAGTTCATATACCATTGATGTTTTATAATAAAAGTATTACTCCTTATTAGCACAACAATCAATGGATACCCAATTGACATATAAAACACACCGATCCGTTATATATTTGTATGCAGTTGCCCATTTTTCTGTTAAGTAATTTAAAATTCTAATAAATAAAATAAATTGAATTGGCAAGTTAAATGTATAAAATCTAATCAAATAAATAAAAACAGCTGAAATATTATAAGTAAGCAGTGTTTTTAATGTTAATTTTTTCAACAATTATCTTCATTCACGCCCTTAACTCAAAACACAAATTTATATTAATTTTAAAAATACTCCAATACTAAACAGAAACATATTTTTATGTTTTTAAAAAAGAACAGTCAAGAGTGCATAGAAGCACTTAAATGAGTAGAGTAGAATTGAATGGGTGACGATTAGAATACTGCCACAAATCATGCAAGAACATATCCTCTCAAGTTTAGAATTCTTCTGAAGTATCAAATAGTTTTACATTATATCTAATGGCATGAATAGGATGGAATAGCATGACAAAACATAATTCTCTTTCTCACACTCTATGTCTCATACAGAACTCTGTCACATTGCTATAGGGTGCAATAAAAGCTTTGTTTTCTTTCTAATGTAATTTTGTGAGTAAAATATGTAAAAATACAATTAGGAAACCTCATTTAATGGATACCTTCTGTCACTTCTTAATACCCGATTATATTTTCAGGATTTATTTTAAGACTAACTTGCTATTGGTGTAACCAATACAGGTATGTTGTGTGTAAACATTTAAACTGACTTTAATTTAAAAATCAAGTGGTTGGTCTGCACTTCCTTCCCCTGCACCATCTTCATCGTCAGATGGTAAACTAACAGCATCATCAGACTCTGAAATAGAAAAATAAGTATTGTGAGAATCACATTATTTTATTTACTGGATGCACACTTGATCACAGTTAATCTGGGTACTTTGATCAATGAAAGGTCCAAATTAATCTCACTTTACAAATCATCAAAAACAATATGTATGAAAGCTCTGTTATCCTACAGGCATGCTTCGGTCAAACCACAGTCAACAGCAAGTAAGCTCACTGGTTGTTCATGCTCAAGTATGAATCCAGTCATATTGCTCATGAAAGAAAACCAATATCCTAGTATAGAAATATCTCATAAGAGGAAAAGATATGAGAATGAACCATTTAAAATTATTAATGAAAGAAGTTGCATTAACATTTAAACATAAATAGGACATATTTAATTTTTTCATCATTTATATTAGTTCACCACTGAACATAGACCTCTTTGTAACTTCTCCTAAATCTGTTGATTACTGTTTACTGTTTACTGCCATGTTATGTCTTCTATTTGACATATATTATTTTGTATATCACTATGTAAATTTTGTTACACATTTATTTTATATATCAATTAAATAACTTTGTAAGAATTAAACAAATAAAACACTAAATTAAACATAATTCTCTTAACAGACCCATTTCATTATTTTCTCAAAGGTTTACTATTATAATAATAGTCAACCACATTGTATTGCATATAATAAAATAAAGTGTAAGAAAATGGATCTAGAGTTAGGTCTAGGAAAAGTTGGAATGACTTTAAGTGAGGTAGTTGAACACTTGGCAATTACTTGCAAGAATGCGATTGAAGAAATTGAGGACAGAAAACAGTAAAAAAAATATGATCAATGTATTACATTAATGACATAAAAATATGGAAATAAGTGACCGCCCAAGTCAATTGATAGAGAAGCAACCAGGCGTTAAACCAACATTAATTTGTATTTACTCTCCTCTAAAACTTTTTGTTCTTTATCAAGAACAGTAATGTTGTAGGAGTCACTTCTGTAATTCTACTTTCTTAAGCTTTTCTTAGATCTCTTTAACATATAAACTGTTGTGTGTACCTGGGCATCTCGGTTCTCCCTTAGTGCGAGTTCCAGGTCGCTCATTACCATGTCTATCTGTGCACCAACAGAGCCCCACTGAGGAATGGCACTGTAGAGGCCTGTAGTAGCCCAAATGGTCACATTGTGGCACATAAGCACCTAAACAAAATACCAAAATTAAAAAATCTCATTTTGTTAGAAAATAAAATCATATATTTGGGACACCTTATTACACAAGCATAATGGGCGCAATGCACGCAGGCAGCTGATCCAAGGAGTGACGATGAACCATTTTTGTGTCATTTATAGTTATAATATAATTTTTTCTTCATTTTCGCTAAAATTATTTATCTAAAAGTCCGATTATTTTTTCAAATGTATTTCAAAAACATATTGTTAATTTGAAATCATTGCTACAATTTATTTAAACAAATCTTATGATTGTCCGGCTTGATGATTTAAGAAGTCTTGTACTCAAAATAATTACATTTAGTCAATAATTGAATTTGTATGTAGGAGCTATATAATTTTAAATAATATATAATTTTACAATATTCAAACTAATAAAAAAATTACATAAAATATATATTTATCTAGCGCCATTTAGTGTTTGAGATCACTCTATATTGATTTTTAATATCTATGAAGATATAATTTCATTACACCAATATAATCTTTTTAACTCATTCGCGTCGGGTTACGCATGGGTGAGTCTTCAGAGTCTTCATACGTGGTCGCGGGTTACGCACCCGTGCGTCTTCTGCCATGTGACACTTTGGCCGTAAAAAAATCGGTCTACCGCGATAAATATTTCAATTTCATCCAACAGATGTCACGGCAAACATTTAATAGATTATTAAAATTATAAATTATATGTAAATATAGACGTCTTTCCATTTAAACGACTTAGTTTAAATAAATTATATATAATTGAGAACCGCAGATCAATATTTTCAAAATTTCTAAAAAAGTATGGCATAATATCACTGAAATTAGATAATATTTTAATTTTGCTAAAATACTAAAGGTACATATATTTTTTTGAATATATTTATTTTTAAATATTTAAAAAGTTTGAGAACCACTGTAAAGTTTAAAAATAAAAAATATTGTAGAGCGAAGTATTCTAACACCTGACTTCAAGTTATTTTGACATATAACGATTGGTTAAAAAGTTACGGCGTTTTTTCTAAAACATTTTTCTAAAACGACTTAGTTTAAATAAATTATTTATAATTGAGAACCGCAGATCAATATTTTCAAATTTTCTAAAAAAGTATGGCATAATATCACTGAAATTAGATAATATTTTAATTTTGCTAAAATACTAAAGGTACATATATTTTTTTGAATATATTTATTTTTAAATATTTAAAAAGTTTGAGAACCACTGTAAAGTTTAAAAATAAAATATATTGTAGAGCGAAGTATTCTAACACCTGACTTCAAGTTATTTTGAAATATAACGATTGGTTAAAAAGTTACGGCGTTTTTTCTAAAACATATTTTTTTGCATCATTTCGTGAATTCGGCCCCGCTACACAATAAAGATGGACAAAAAAACGACCCGACGCGAATGAGTTAATACAATAATGGATTGATGGTTTTTATCACACCACATTGCTTTAAAGGTAACATATTATGTTTTAGCATGCAGATAGCTATACAATGATAAATTGATCAAGACTGATGCAGAAATTCTACGATAATATGAAAAATTTTATGATTTACTTTTCGTGAATTATAAAAGAAAAAAGTTGTTAATATCATTTTAATAAATACATGCTAAAATGAGCCATTATATTTTGTATACAAATTGTTATTATAGTTAACTTGGACAAAAGACAATAAAAAAGGGTGGTAAAGACAATTTTTGTGTTACATGACTATTCAAATAATCTTCTCTCATATGATGCTGAATCAAATTTTTGACAGCGGAATTCCTCCTTCCCTCAACATCAACAAGTGTTATGAAGTTATTATAAATTTTAAACAACAAACATGCACCAACTTTCCTTAGTTTTACCATATATGTTGTGAAAGTATTTCAATTAATTACCAATGAAGTGGTTACGTGTAGTGCGTCTCGTGACAGCTGTACAAGGTCGATCAGCTTTTTGGAAGCAGCGACACCACTCATTTTTGGTGACAAAAGCATCACGATTCGCATCACAAGCTGTTAAGAATGGTCGCATACATCGTTCTTGTTCATCATGTTCTGGTAAAAAAAGAATACAATTATTGTAGTTACATACAGAAAATAAACCTCATATTGATATATTCATACAGTTCGTATTTCTTTAATTTGTGTTTAGCAATAAAACAAGATAAGATCTTTTATTACAATAAATTAGCCAACAACACAAGTATTCAAACTTAAGAGTAATTTTTTTTAAAGAAATTAAAATATAAATGTGTTAACATAATTATAATATATCAATTATCTTGCTCAGGTATGTTTCTTCATTTATTTTTTGTCATTACCCAAAAAGACTGCTACATAGTTGTTATCACTGTTTATATTATACCAGATTTTCCAATTACCTAATTAAAGGCTTAGGATATTTTTGTGTTGTATACTATGCAGTCAGTTCTTAACGTCAATTTCTACATAAGATATTTCTGATTAGAGATGTTTTTTTATAAGGTGATTCTGTACGGGGATGATTTTTCATTGAGTACTTCATACGTTTTATCTCTACACAGAAGTTTCCTACAATAAACTCTCTCAACACATTGTCTTGCATAGAAAAAATCACTTTGCAAAAACATCTTATTTAAAATATCTTTTTAAGAGACATGTTGCATAGACCTACCTTCCTGCAGAAATACTTGTAGCTGTAAGAAAACATAACATTTTACTTACTTACTCGTAGACTATCAAATAGACAGTTGTATATTAAATACCATAAAATCTGTTTGAAAATCAATATGATACCTTTTAGTAAGTCTATATACTAGCAATTTGATTTAATTATACAACATAGATCAATTTGCTGCGGTTTCTAGATATTCTTTTTATACCTTAACAAATTTAGACAATTATATTCTTACCTAAAGAATAAAGATCTTTTATTGATAATCTGTTATCGGTGTCATGATCTAAATGTCCAAACATCCAACGAACTTCGGTTTTACAATCTGATGGGAAACCTGTAAATCAATCAAAATAAATATTTGACTGTGAAATATTTCACTCAATTATTGTTTTCATTTGAAAAAGTTATTAAATATTCATTAAAATTTTTCTTGAAGTTAACAATATTATCTCACTCAAAAAAGAGAGGATGGTGATCGCCAAAGACAAGGGGAATTGATATGGCAATATAATAAAAGAAGAGTAGTTTTTTCATTTTGTTTAAGGTACACAATTTCATTAAGTTTGTCTCAATATGCATTCTTCAGTTTTTACTAATTCCTTTTTTAGATATTTAAAATTACTATTGTTTAAAATCATTATTTTATTGGGTGTTAACATAAGTTGTTTCCGTTTTTTTCCAATTTAAAAATGAGCACTAAAAGTAAAACAAAATGGTAAAGGTTATACGTCATTCGAAAGAAAATTTTCTGCTCTACAAGATGTTGTGTTTGCTTTTACGTTATATATATTATTTTATTTGATTACAAGCCTTCAAAATGGAATGTCAAGCAGACGAAAGTGAGCATTTTCGACACCTCCTTCTGTTCGCGTTCAATCGAGGGAACAAAGCTCCCAAAGCTGCTCGCAATATTTGCGAAGTGTATGTTGAAGATGCTACGAATGAAAGGACTTTTTTTTTTTCATCACCATTTTCAAACCATTCTTCATCACCAGTAATGATGCGGTAAAGGAACCTTTGCTTGTGGCCATGCGTAGCTCAATGACGCGCGAGCAAACCAGCAGAAATTGTCGAACGTTGATTTTTGTTGTTTGCACTCAAAACATGTGGAACCTCAGCGCCGAACTTCTGGACTTTTCCCCATTGATTTAAGATGACGGTATACAGTCATGTGACTACAATTCATCTGCTCAGCCAATTCTACGGTGGTTTGAAGGGGATCTTCGAGCTGTCTTTTCATTCGTAGCATCTTCACCGTACACTTCGCAAATATCGCGAGCAGCTTAATTCCCTCGATTGAACGCGAACAGAAGGTGGTGTCGAAAATGCTCACTTTCGTCTACTTTACATTCCATTTTGAAGACTTGTAATCAAATAAAATAATATATGTAACGTAAAAGCAAAGACAATATCTTGTAGAGCAGAAAATTTTCTTTCGAATGACGTTTAACCTTTACCATTTTGTTATACTTTTGGTGCTCATTTTTCAATTTAGAAAAAAACGGACACAACTTATGTTAACACCTAATATTAAATTTCTATAGCTAATACTTATTTCATCAGAAAAATGTTATCATACCTTCATACATATTTTTGAACATGTGTACCATAGTATCAAAAGAATTTATAATAGAAAAAGTAATTTTTTACATAGGTAAACACATTTTTATAAAATTTTGATTCTTACCTTTTGTTGATTGATAATGTGGATTTGGTTTTTTGTTATTTTCGTTCATCACAACTGCAAACCAGTCAAGCAAGCGATCTGCCATGCTTTCTAAGACAGCCGTATCGCATTTATTGTTAATTTTCACAGTATTTTCTATACTGTTTCCTTCGTCCCAAATGTTGTTATCTAAAAAAAGTATTTATACTAAAAAAAAATACTTGAATTAAATTGTCCAATGCTAATGGATAAATGTTTAATATTACAAATTATTTGAGTGTCATGGTTTCTTTGGTTGGAGGTCTCAAAGGTGGGCTGGCCATTAAGATTGGTGTAGCCAGAGCTACCTTTAATAACATGAAGACCATATTGAACTCGTCAACCTTTAGTCTGAAAACAAAGTGGTATCTACATTCTGTTTATATTAGTATATGGTTCTAAATCTTGGCACTTTGCCACGTTCTAAGAGAAAATACTCCTAGAATGATGATGGGTTAATGTGGGACAACTATATGACAAATTACTTCAAACATCAGCAGCATATAACTACCATAATATGGTTATAGGAGTTGGAGATGATAGGTTCATATATGAAGAGTGACAACCTCTGTGACCTAGTTGGTAAGACACCTGACTTCCACTGCAGGTTAATTTTGTTATAAAGGATAATTTTATATAGCGTCTTACCTAGAGTTCAATTCCCACAGATAGAATTTTTTTAAAAAGGTTTTCAATACACAACATTAAATCTGCCAGATTGCATTGTATAGAACAAAAGATTAATATGATATAATGCTGTCTGGTAGCTGGTCAAGCACTGAGCTAAATTAAACAATCTCCCCACTAAGGACTTGACGAATCGAACGTCCATCTCACACTTTTAACACTAGTGTTTTAATAAAGAGATTTACAGTCTTATGAGAGCATGTAGAAAACTCGGCTGCGAAGTAGCCTGGATGGAGGTGTTTTGTGGCAAGAGGATGTTGGATAGATAGAAATCAATCAATGCTGCTATATACGTGTGTAAGACATTTGAAGTAAAATTGTCAGACTTGCAGGGGGAAGACCAATAACTTTTGTGAGAAGTTCTTGTGGGTGTTAACTATAAGAATTTTCTATTAAAATCTACAATAAATAAATTTAGCAAGTAATATATGCCCTTATACAGAAACGTTTTTTTATATTTTTTAATTGTAAAACAGTTGGCATTTTAAATATGTTATGTTTATAAAAAATATTATGAAGACTTTACGAAAGTATATAAATTAAAAATTAATAAACTTACCATGTACTGATGAGACTCTATTTGGTTTAGTATCAAGGACTTCATTGAATGAATTTTCACGAGCTTTATCCTGAAGCATCTGAAATGTAAAATATATTGTAATTTAATATTTTTATTTTTCTACTATTTTTCCATTAGTAGATCAAAAAAGTATATTGAAAAAAATGTTTTATTATAACAATTATGAAATAAAGTAATTACAATATTAAAAAAGGTTTATAGAGCATGTAACATAATGTACAACAATCGTACAGTATCGCAAGTGGTAAAAATGATAATATGTAAAAGCATATTTATGCCCATCTTGACATACGAGGGGAGGTCGATAAATTCACAGAATGAAGGGGAAAGAAATAATTTTTTATTTTTCCTTTTCAATACATTCATCATTAACTCGAATACACTTTTCAGATCTTTTAATAAGCTTATTTATACTGACAAAAAAAAATTGGTTTTGCCCTCAAATCAGCCGAAATAGCACTTCTGACTTCGTCATCATCCGTAAACTTCCCTCGAAGTTTTTTTTTCATGTTTGGAAACAAATAGTAGTCAGACGGAGTCTGTAGATAGTAGTCAGACGGAGGGCTGTAGAGAGGGTGATTTAATGTTTAGAAGCCACAGTTGTGAAGAGCAGTCAATGCAAAGTTACTTTTGTACACGGGTGCATTGTCATGCAAAAGCAGCACCCCTTTTGTCCATTTTCCTCTTCTTTTCTCCTTCACAGCTTCTTCTAACTTCAGTTATTGTGATGTCCTTATTTTTGTAATCTATGAGCAGTATGCCTTCAGCATCCCAAAAAATTGTAGCCATAACTCTTCCAGCCTTGCGACACTTTGAACTTCTTAGGGGGCTGTGTGCCTTTTTGATGCCACTGCGTAGACTCCTGCTTCAACTCAGGTTCATCTCCAGTAACGATTCTGCTCAAAATCTCATCTTTGTTATTTCTGCAGAGGTCCAAAAACTGTCGTGAACATTCGATGCGTTGTTGTTTATGAAGTGGCGTGAGCATTCCGGGTACCCACCTTGCACTGACTTTTGACATCCCTAGATGCTGATGGAGGATATTCAAAATGGTTGTAGGTGATACTCCAACCATCTCTGCAAGCTGTTTTTTGTTTAGGCGGGCATCTTCCAGCACAAGTTTTTCTACTTTTTTGACGATGTTTGAAGAAGTGGCCTCAACAGGCCTTCCTGGTTGGAGATAGTCTTTAATCGATTCTCTCCTTTGCTTAAAAAGACTATGCCACTTGTAAACCATCGTTTTTATAGTGACAGTCTCCGTAAATCGCTAACATCTATTCCAAAATGATTTGAGGTGTTTCCCTGACTTTTTGAGAAACTTAATGACGGCGCGATACTCAATTTTGTCTATACTTTGGGTGTTATTAATGTTTGACATACTCTCCTGACGATATTTTAAACAATCCTGTCAAAACTAGACTAAAACTGATTTAATATTGTATACTAATAATGAATTATATTATCGGAATATACGCATGCGCACTGCCACACCCTCCCTTGACCCCTTCATTCTGCGAATTTATTGACCTCCCCTTGTATGGAAGTGCAGCTTGGAGAGAAAAAAGATCTGTGGAGACGTATTTACGAAGTCAAATGTGTCTAGTGTCAATATATGAAAGTTGGAATGAAGATATCAGAAATGAATGCATGACTAAAGTAGATGTTGTTAGTTAGATAGATTAATTAGATAAAGAAAAGGCTCTTGAGATGGTTTGGACATGTGGAGAAAATTAATTACAAAATAATAACTAAACAATATATAATACAAGTCTGGTATGTGTGGAAGAGGTAAACTACGAAAATCATGGATGTTTCAAGTAGAACAGATGTATGAAATATGTTAAGTGAAATGTATGTATGTGGCGCCTACCTCATGAAAGAAAAAAAAACACATAAATTAAAAAATAGAACCTTTTAAAAACAAAACTTACATTATTGTATTTTGTGTACTTTATATATTTATAATGTTTATTTTCATATTTGAAATCTTCTGGCGTAAAACTATATTGTGCATGTTGACGATGATTATTGGTAGGAGGTTGCTTCTTAGCTCTGTGCTCTGTGAAGTATTTCTTTTTCTTATAGTTCTTTTCTGGGTCTGAAAAATTCATAAATACATTAATTGGGATTATTCTGCTTGGATTCTTTGTTTGGTAGTCATGCTAATGTCTGTTTCAAATTAAGAACTAGTTTTTATTTTATTGTTTACAGTTTATGACTAGGATACAATAGACATTTTTCCCAGTGGTGTAGTATTTTTTTTTCATTCTTTATTCAATTTTTCACAAATTTTTGTTATTTTTTTCAAAAAATTGTGAATTTATTATGCATTGCGATTAATAGAACTTGTTTATATTCTTCATTATGTGAAAAATTTAATTAAATATATTTTTTATAAATACTTATTCAATCTTCAATTGTCCTTACACTCATTTAGATTAAATGGGAATTGATATGTGACACAAAATACTCATTTCATCTCCCAAAATCAGATTTCCAATTATTTCCAGTCACTTAACATTCCTCATACAAGTCACTCATTCCTCATACAAGCCTCATTCATTAGCATTCCTCATAACATTCCTCATACAAGCCTCATTCCAGTCACTTAACATTCCTCATACACTTAGCATTCAAACTCCTGTCAAAATAGTTCACATCCTGATTTTTCACTTGAAGTTTTCACAATAGTTTTCTTATTGTAATGAGTTTTTGACTGTTTTGTGTTACATTATATGAATGTACCAACCAACGCGTAAAGCACAGTTTTTCAGTTTAGTTGAAATAATGAATGAAAATAATGATCTCCGTGATCTTCTTGGTAAGATGTCTATAATATCTTTCAACCCTGGAGTTGAGGGTTTGATTCCTGTTGGTAACCAATTTTTTTAAAAAAGGTTCAAGTGTGGTTTTCACTTCAGGCATTTAAAACATATTTCGGGTTGGTTGGATGAGATTGCAAGATAGCAATAAACCCACAAGTTACTATATACAATGAAAATGTAGTAAAATACAATAATTTAATACATTCAGCAAAATGTGTTTCATTTTTACATATTGTTGAATTGATAGTTCCTATTGTTTGCACTCATTATTATTTATAGAAATTATTGTCAGTCACTAATAAAATAAAACAATAAATGTAGATAAATTCATTAGTAAGTGTCATTACCTTTGCACGGACAGAATCCCTTGCAAGCAACTTTAACATTAGTGTGATGGATACAGTTGTGATAATCCAAACGGCATAATGATGAGTATGTACGATTATCTAAGCCGCACAAAAATACTGGTTTCACAACAGGGCAAGCTTCACACCTTTAAGAAAACAAGTAAGTGTAAGTTATGTAACTGTAGGTTCTATACTTTTAGGCTAGTTTAAGTTTTTTTTTTGCCTTATATATAATTCAGTGCTTTTGAAGTTACATTTTTAACTAAATGCCACTTTTAAAACTGTGAGGAAAGTGATCCATATGTTAGATGAACTATCTCCATAAAATTTGCTTTTTTGCAGAATTTCACTTTATCAGTCTGAACTGATGTAGAGTCAAGTGCCATCTGTAGTCAAGCATTGTAGGATACCATTTGTAATTTTCATGGAATAAATTAGTAGGAGATGGCAAATTATTTTTTCTTTCATTAATCGTAGAACTCTTGTCTTCCACCAGGGTGTTTCAGGTTCAGGATTAGAAAATTTAAAAAAGTACCCCATACTAGATATAAGACAGACTTTATCATCTTTCTGGAAGTAATTACCATATGAAATTAAGCCTGTCAGTTTATATTATACAAAATAAAATTATAAGGCACTAATATATACAATATTTCTTTATCAAGATGATCAAAACAAGATTTATAATATTATATAATAAAATATAACATATTATATAATAAAATATAACATATACATATGACTCACGCAAACACATCTGATTGATCTTCTGATTCATCATCAGAATCATAAAATACATCGTCATCCTTGTCAGATGATTCTTTCTCATTAGGTATCACACCTAAATTTGATGATCCTCCTGGAACCACCAAATCCCTGAAAATACAAAATGTTATATATTTCAATGAAATCAGGATAGTAAATTTGATGTTTCATGACAACACTTTGAGTATCCAAAATGTATTTTATATATATTCCTTACAGGAACAAGCTTAATTGTATGTGTAAGAATATCAATTTATATAGCGATGTGGAAGAACATTAATCTTCAACCTTTTTTAGGTATTGAAGACAGTAAATAACCTGAGATATCATCTTACATTGCTTCACTTCACATTATCCTATCTGAAATGAGAGGATTATGATGATATGATATATATGATGAAAAGTGATACATAGATTGCGTGCACATATTATATAATTTTTATCGTTATAACATGATTTTATTTTTTTCCCTCAATAGTTTTTCTTGAAATTAATATATATTGTATTTTGTTACTGTCTTTCAGTTTCAGTAGCCATTTGATACATCTTGTCTATGAAACCATGCAATGAGATAGGTTCAATTAAAAAATACTAAAGGATGGCATTAAAATTATAATAAAGTAAGACCTATAAGGCACAATTTTGCACAGATTATTTCCTTTAACACGTACCCATTTTTATGGATTTCCTTCTTAGATACACAAACTGCTGTATACGAGTCCTTCAGAAGACAAATTTCTTTCTTTTGACAATTCAAGGGTTGACAAAGATCACCTGAAATTAAAAATAATATTTAATTTCACACAATATTAAAAAAATCACATTTTATATAAAAATGTACATGTACAATGATGTTGAATACACAATATAGTCTTCATATAGTCATATAGTCCTCAGTTTAACACATTGTTTTTTTTTTGGAAAATGTAGGACCATATTAACTAATCTTCATTTTGAGAGCTATTTTATAATACAGTTACATTAAGAAATTGAGATATTCTTCATATACTCGTATTATATTTTATTGTTTGTTGGTTGTTAACTACTTCATGCACTTGTATGGGCAGATATGCCTAATGGAATTAGATTTTTTCAATAAATTTCAAAGTAGAAAGTTATTCGGAAAGCTTTTATATTTCAAGGAATGAATTTTGCATATACTTGAAAATAAATAAACTGGTAAAAAGAAGCTCTATATTTAAAAAAAATAGGTTTTTGGGCGTAAAAAACCTTAAAATTAAGCGATTGTAATAAATAAAAAAAAACAAATATCTAATTGCTGAAAAGCCTCACTAATTGGGTTTTACATAATTAATATATGAAAAGACACCTGTCTTAGCAAAACTGTGGTATAAAATAATAAAAATGTTAGGATGTCATGTTTTGCCTTCAAATTTCCTTTATTTAACAACTCTAATTAAAGTTATGGGGTATTTTTTAACATGGTTGTAATATTTTTTTTCCGCGAGCTATTTTTACAATGGCTTTTAAAAAATATATAAGAATAAAACACATGTAAATAAGTTATTTTAATGTGTTGCCATGTAGTAATAATTTTACATTTATGTTATCTTCAAGAAAACAAGCACAAAAAATATCAACAAATATATTGATTAATTAGATTTGTTACTATATAAGTATATATTTTCCTTAGCAATTTTTCAAGTCTCTGAATGTGGTATCTAATCAGGTAGTGATATTTAAAAATTGCCTTGAGGTTTTTTTATCCTGTCCTATTGGATATATTATCCTACATTATTATGTTATATATCTTCCCAAACATCAGAAGCAGTATGACCGATAACAATATTTGATGAATGTAGACTTCGTATTAATTTTTATCTTACTGCAAGCAACCAAATAAGTTTTACTAAGAGATAATATGCATAATGTCAGATTTTTTGTTGTTAATTTTTTTTCAAAATATTTCCTTACATAATGAGGATGTTGTTGACAAACATGATCCATTATTTTCATTGAAATATTCTCTTCTAGGTATTATTTATGTTTTCTTTTTTATCTTTTTTACTATTAACATTTGAAATTAACTTTAATAACCCTTTATTTGTTTTTTTTTTATATTTGAAGTAACTATATTGCCGTGGTATATATTATCTATACGAGTATGCTAGGTGTCAGTTTTTTGGTAACCTTTGGTGAATGAAGTAGAAGTTTGTTTATTAAACACCAACACGTGTTTAGTATGTTTACTAGATGAACTATTTAACTTTTTACAAATTTTCGGTACCATCGGGAACCCAACCTGAAATCTTCTGTTGAGAGACATGCATCTTCTCAACTAGGCTATGATGGTCACCATCAAATAGTGTTAGCAAAACATTCATTGTACTTAGCAAGTGAGGTTGTGTTCAAGTAGTATAAACAAAATATGATGTCAAAAATCCAGTAGAATGCCATATTTTATCAATTCAATAAAGAAAACATTATTTTTAAATTTGAAATATTTCAGAAAATTTTATTATCTTAGTAAAATAATTGCGAAATTTAGGAAAACTGAACGATTCGGAACCATCCTACTTTAACATTTCGTTGGAACAATTCAAATATTGACTTTTAAATTATCAAATCATCAAAAATAAGCACAGCCAATCCTGAATTCTAGGGAATATAGGAAAAAATATCAAAATATTTGAAACTACCATTTTAAGCGTAATTTTAAACTTCAACTTCCGAATTGCATGGCGCAGCGCGATTTTCGAAAGAAATCTTAATATTTTTTTTACTTCTTACTGTATAAAGTGTCACTTTCGAATATTTTTTCATTATTTTTCAACTTGATTACATTCTTATTCTATCAGAGACCTTATTAGCATTACCTTAAAGGTAGCATTAAGTAACCTTTAAAAATAGTCATTAATCAATATGTCAAAAGCGTCATCTTTCTGGGTGTTTAAATGTTCATTATTTATTACTGAAGTGCGAAAACAGGGTAAATTTGAATATTTATTTGTACAATGAGAAATATTATTCAATGCTTATTTTAAGTTTGTTTTTATTAAATGCTGATATGGACCACTTACATTATTCACATAAAAATGTAAATATGAATAATTTATTTTTTATATTAGGTATTGACATACTAAATAGAATATAAATAATTAATACTCACTGTTTGGATCATATATCCACCTTTTCTTCTCATTTGATTTGCTAGTGACAACTCTCCCATCATCCTTGAAAAAAAAACGAAAAGAACATTAATATTTCAGTATTACTTACTTCAGGTTAATTTGCAGTATTACAAGAATTGTCTTAAATGTGAAATTCGACCCTTAATTAGTTCGAGTCCGATGAAATGTTTTTTTTTAATATTTCAAGTATCCTGAAACATTTTTTTACTAAATATAATACGGTTTGCATGATTTCGTATTAAAAATAATGTTTCCATATTAACACAAATTTTTTATATTTACTGAAATTTATTGACACTCGTTCAATGAAGATCAACTATCTAGACAAAATTCATGTAAATTGTGACTTATACAAAGGAGCGGGAAATTAAAAAGGAACATTCTATACATCTCACAGTTATGTTTCCTCTAATATCTCAAAATAGGTAGAATGTGGGTTGTATCATTTTTGCATAAACGTTCAATATTTGAACAAAATATTTGCAAAAAGGATATAACCCACAAAATGTTTTTAGTTTATCTAAAACAAGAGTTCCCAAACTTTTTCAGCTTCAGACCCCTTTACCAAAAACTTTTAAAACCGTCGACCCCTTAGTCACTTACTTTCGACCTCCTGGTTATTTACTTTACTTACTCAAATTAATAAGTTTGTACAGTACTCGATATTAAATATTTCACTAGATATCAAACTTTTCATTTTAATCACTTGTAATTAAGTATTGAAAAAGATAAAAAGGACTACGGATTATGGCATTATCTTGTACAACATTTGATATTGAAATATGCGCTGACGAAAATTTGAGCAAAAAAATACGAGGAGAGTTTTTTTTAATTTTTGACATTTATCATAATAAGTACAAATATTGACAAATATTCTTAATTAGGTACCTATTGGAATCATAGATATTTTGAAGTAACAAACAAATAGCAGTAGTAAGAGGGGTATATTTTTGCTGTCGTCTACCCTTAATTTTTTTTATAGAAACTACCGACCCCTAGAAAAATCAAATCGACGTTAGGTCCGCTTTGGGAACTCTTGATCTAAAATATCGAATAATCTCAATTCAACGTGTCAAACCTGTAAAATGTGTATTTTATGGTAAAATTTCGACTTATTTTGTTTCATTTCATTCAAATTCCATACAAAGTGAAACCAAGTTTCTTAAAATATCTCAAAATATTTTTGACAATTTTACGTTCCATTGGCGTATTGAGAGTTCCTATATCGTCATGAGTATTTGAGTTGTCTAGGAAAATTGATTACGGTTAAAAATGACCAAGAACCGATTCTCTTAAGTCAGGCTAAACTGTTAAACTGATAAACTCATGTTAAACTCGTTTTGTTCCACGGCCCACATAAGCAATTTTGCATAAAGCCGAAGGCCGCATGTTTTCAATATTAAAAAAATATTTACTTCAACATAACTAATTGATATTTTTCCATCTTATAGTATTTTTTTAAAGAACTCTCGGCAGACTGCGGATTTATTGGCAGACCGCGTGTTGATATGCCTGTCTTAAGTGTTCATTGCGAATAAAACCTAAGAATATACCAAATCGGAAGCGTGCATGTCTTCCCTTCATTGACATATTTACGTTTTAACTGCTACTAGAAGTGGAACAAAGTTTTTTTTTTTTAAAAAAACTTTATTTCGAAGGTTACTTTGTTCTAAAATATTATACGATACATAATATATTTACAGGTTAAATGAAATTCATTGTGAAGAAAATAAATCACGCAGACTCGTTGTTAATGAATGTTTAGATGGCGTGCCTGGATTGGAGAAAAGGTCACTGTTAAATACAATAGTAACATAACATACCCCTAGGCATACCGACCCTAGGAACTGGTATAGATTGAGATCTATCGCCTGTACAATACAATTTAAAGAAAAACTGTGGGTTTTCTCTGTTGACCCGAAGCCGATATGAAATGTTGATATTAGTTTTAAGACTCGTACAAATGAAAATATGTGAGTTAAAAAGACATTTATGGGTTGTGAAGGATTGAAAAACAGATACCAACCGGAATATCAGGACAAGGCGGAATTAAGAACAAAACCAAAATATTGTTAAAATGAGAGAAAAGAAACAAGTACCAAATGTGGGGGATACGAGGGTTGCTACTTAAGTTTTGAGATATGGCAACACCAGTGTAGATACGTCAAATCTGACATCAGCATAGTAAAGTTTGACGTTTTTAATGGTATACGTGCTCAGAAAGTTTTGTCATACGAGTGATATTTGTGATGTTTACAGTGACTTGAAAAATTCATCTCGGCCAAAAATGTAATTAAATCGTGAACATTTTCGTGCGATGATTTTTTATGATTTTCGATGTGGACTAACTCAACAACAGTGTGCCGATCAATTCACTTCGACTTTTGGTGATGAAGCACCATCCCGGGCCACTGTGATTCGCTAGTTTTCCGAATTCAATCGTGGTTGTAGTTCGCTCCAGGACGAATTTCGTGAAGGTCGTCCAAAATCGGTTGTTGTGCCAGAAAACATCGATGCTGTGCGTGAACTGATATTGTAAGACCGTCATGTGACCTATCGTGAGATTGAGGCATGTTTGAACATTAGTTCCACTTGCATACATTCAATATTGCATGAACATTTGGCCGTCAAAAAGATTAGTTCGCATTGGATACCGCATAGTTTGACAATCACTCAAAAAAAGGCTCGTGTCGATTGTCCAAAGATATGTTGAAAAAATTCGATCGCGGTGCTTCAAAAGACATCTATAAGATCGTGACAGGCGACGAATCATGGATCTATGCCTATGAGCCAGAAACTAAACAGCAGTCGACTGTATAGGTTTTTCAAGACGAGCCAAATCCAACAAAAGTTGTTCGCGCACGAAGCACTTCGAAGCAAATGGTGGCTTGTTTCTTCGGTATAAATGGTCATGTCGCAACAGTGCCTTTAATGGAACGTCGTACGGCCAATTCTGAATGGTACACCACCATTTGTTTGCCAGAAGTGTTCGGAGAAATGAATAAAACCAACCGCCGAAGACGGATCATTCTCCACCACGATAATGCGAGCTCTCACACATCGCACAGTTTCCGGATTGACCAATCTAGAGGGACAAAATCCTAAAAATGAAAATCAATACTTCACATAAAAAATGCCGTTTTAGTGTGTCAAACAAACCTATTGATAAGATGCAATTGCCAGATTTTTCAAGAAACCCTTATTTTATTTTTTATAACGGGACAAAGTGATGCTTTGTGTCGCAGGCATAAAATATTTCTTTTAGTACATTCCTGATTTCCGAAGTTTGTGCATGTTAACGGTATTTTAAAAAGTTATTGAAAGTAATTTTCGTGATGGCATCGTGTTCTACAGGTATTTATTCATTTATTTACGTCATAATTATATAAATTTATTTATACTATAGATTATTTTTATAACAATAACAAATTCATGAAATTTCATCCTATGCATTGTATTGAGTTCAAAGTTTAACAAGATGTAAGGTTATGCGTAAGATGTCGCAAGGCTATGAAACTAAGTTTAAAAAATAATCTTATACATTCTTTAAATAAAAAGTACTACCATTTACTGCGATTTCTTAAATATATATATTTTTTTGTTATAGGGACCAGACTTACAAGAATTAGTATTTTTGAAGTATGGCGTTCTAACCCTTCGAAACACCGCATTCAGCGTGCTTATGATTTTGTAAAAATGTTTTACAATATTCATGAAGATAATGAAGCAGAAGCTATAAGATTAAAAGTTTTTGTAAAAACCGAATGTAAGAAAATTCGTCAAAAAAGGGTACAAAAACAAAGACGTTTCGATTTGTTTTTAAAAATCAACCAGCTTTGGTTGTGCGAAGATTTAGATTTTTCTTCTCCAATGCAGACAACTAATAAGGCAGGCCGTACAGCTAAAATATTTCGAGAATGTTCATCCGAATCAAAAAGGAGAAAAGTACGTGATTTGGTTACCAACTACGAGAATGAAGAATTGACATATGAAGCTGCAGTTGTTGATTGCATCACTGAGAACTGTTGACTGCATCACCAGATATCGACTGCATCACCGAGAAGCGCAACGAATTATAAAAGGCCAAGAAACAATTTTTCACAACTTCAACACAAAATTCTTACTCCCCAGAAGAAGCTTTAGCATTGTTCAATGCAAACAAATTTACGGTGATGTAGTATGAAAATATCCAACAGGAAGCTTTTGAAAGAGGTTTCAATTTATATCCATAATATGGTCAGGTTTTAGAAGAGAAAAAAATAATTGAAGAGGCATCAGAGGCCAAAAATAAAGAAATTAGAAAAATTAGGGAACACCACAATTTAAAAACTTCGAGTGTAGGGACAAATTACGATGTACTCGTATTTAAATATTTATTAGTTTCTTCTGATCCCTATATAAGTCTTATTAGAAAAATGCCCAAAAAAGTTAAACATGTGTATGAAAGCGATTTTCTAATGCTATATTTGTATATTTTTTTCATAATTATAAGTATTAAGTTTTTAACGTTTCTAAATTTGCCTTATTCTCAATGTATCATTGTGTATTTGATAAATTAAAAAACTATTATTAAAATAAAAACCATTTCTTTATATTTCCTAAGCCTCTAGTTATTAAAATGTAACATAATTATGTCAAATGATATGAAAAATAATTTTGTCCCTCTAGATTGGTCAATCCGAATACTGTCATCGGCTCAAACTAGTGACTTTTTGAGAACTCAAAACATTGAATTGATGGGTCATCCGCCGTACAGCCCTGATTTGGCACCCAATGACTTCTTTTTATTCCCGAACATCAAAAATAAATTGCGAGGTCAACGTTTTTCGACGCCTGAAGAAGCGGTTGATGCGTTCAAAACGCGTGTTTTGAAGTTACCTCATTCGGAGTGGAAAAAGTGCTTCGAAAATTGGTTCAAACGCATGCAAAAGTGTATTGATCTTCATGGAGAGTATCTTGAAAAACAATAAAGCCATTTTCGATGATAAATATTTGTTTTTACTTATCTGTCTCAAAACTTAAGTAGCAGCCCTCGTACCAGTAAAATATGTTAAACGGGAGACAGTGAGGAAGAAATCAAATGTTTCTTTGAATATTATACTTTTGCCCATTCATTGACTTGTAAAGAAAATCGTTTAAAAATATCGACGAATATGCCAGAATTAAACACGTTAAGGTAAGAACTCCATTGTATTACATTGCATTAAACGTATGTTATTTACAGTGCAACTTGGCGGGATTGTTGCCATATGGTTATCTCTTTTAACAAACCAGAAAGATGTTAAAGAACCCTTTAGTGAAAACAAGACTGGAACCCAGTCTAGTTTTGAATTGGTTCCAACGAGAATCAAAAACGTAACTTCACAGTTTAAAGACTGGTGTAATATTCTCTGCCAATGAAGGTTTTCTCAGTAAACTCGCAGTTTTAAAAGGTATATTTTGTTGAAAAAATGTAAGTAAAATTATAAATTCAAATTTAATTAACAAAACTCAAAAAAAGTTGATTACTATCTAGTGCGTTATTTTAAGTCGGATACTTTTCATTTTATTTTTTATTATGAAATAATCATGGCTACAATGAGTGCGCCTTCCAATTCGCGAAAACGTGCTTTAAAATATCAAGTATTATCAGCCAAAATTAAAGTTACAAAAGTACGCAATTTTCCTTAAAGTCTCCATGTATACCTATATTAGCAGGGCCAATTCTAGTGAATAATAAGACTAGGTAGCTACCTAGGGGTAGTTTGGAAAGTGGTACTTAAATTTTTGCATGTTGAATTAAATAATGCGATTTTTCTACTTGATTTGAAAGAATAACTAGTTACAATACTGACCAGTAATAAGATATGTAAAAAAATATGTTTTAGATATAATCCATAGGTTTCCAAACTGGGGAATATCGCCCACTTGTGGGCGATGAAGGAATCTTGGTGGGCAATACTGGTTTCGGGAGAATTTGGTGGGCGATGTGAGGAGTCAAATGGGCAATAACAGATTGTTGAAAAAATATGTTCTTACTACTAGAAAAAAATTGTCCTTACGGGTATCAAGAGTTTTGGTTACAAAACCAAATATCCAAACTTTATCCAGGACTATGGGTTTTTTATTCCATTTCCGTCGTCATATTTAGTTGAACGTGGATTTCGTGCAGTCATAAGTGTTTTAACTAAAAAGAGGAGTCGACTACAAATAGATGTCCGGGGAGATTTAAGGATGCTATTGACAAAAATAGAGCCTACTATTGACAAATTCATAGCACAACACCAAGTCAACACTCATCCTTCTCATTAATAATGTTAATATTGATTTTACTTTTTTGTTTGAAATTAGTTAGAGTTAGAATAATTACACATTTTTTGTTTACATTGATACAGTTTTCCAAAGGTGGGTGATGAAAAATGGGCGTCGAGTCAAATAAGTTTGGGAATCTATGATATAATCGAACTGATTAAATGGATACTTTGTAATTTAGTAATACGTAAATACTTGACATACATCTTATGAAAGATTTTTTTAAATTCTTATTTTTTTTTATTTCTTTTTTATGTATTTAGGAGAAAATTTCATTGTCCTATAAAAAAAATAGCACCTACACTAAAATAACACAGTTCAAATACAAAGGGACGATACTTAGATATACTCCTTCACGAAGATTTTTTGATGCTGGAGTTAGTTAATTGTGGGCATGGTGTTGCACTTCAACAAGCACACCGTGTTTAAAGATTAAATGACATTTTGCAAGGCATTCTAAGACGATTAGCAGCTTTGGTTGGACACATTTTTCCACTCAGTACAACTCTTATATTTTTTTCTAAAATTAAACCTAATTTCAGATTATAAATCGTAAAAATAAACAAGCTTTTAATTAATTGGGGTTGAAACCCAGAATACAACAGTAAAGATCTCTAATGATAACGAATATTATTGTATAATAGATCGAAATTAAAATGTTTGTGTAGGTTACTAAAGATCTTAAAACGGCCCTGCGTATTAACCTGCGAGGAAATAGAGTATTTACATACATTATTCGCTTCAACGATTCCTTTATTC
Organism: Odontocerum albicorne; assembly: GCA_949825065.1. Lineage (NCBI taxonomy): Eukaryota > Metazoa > Arthropoda > Insecta > Trichoptera > Odontoceridae > Odontocerum > Odontocerum albicorne. The sequence goes on from CATKWJ010000910.1 coordinate 53,992, forward strand.
CACGGAATTACTTCCCATACCAACTTTTTGTTCTATCTTTTCTCAAAGCTACATTATTTTGTGGAACGGTAGATACACACAATCAGGAACAGGATAACGTTCCAAATCGTTACTTCATAGCAATGTTCTAAATTGGTTTTTCGTTAGAAATTGTTATAACTGAAAAGCCTGAAAAAAGGTGAATTAATTCTTAACACCTATTAATCAGCCGGAATATTGTTCTCGTCAACAGCAAGAGTAAAATTCAATATATTATATATTGTATAATATCTTCTGAGGTAATAAAAGGATTGAGGTAAAACTGAATATTTCTACTTCCCATAAAGAAATCCAGAAAATATTGTTACTTGGATAGTACTGATCGATAGTAAGCCTCTAAGTTCCCTGATTCACATGTATAGAAGTTGTCCTTCAGATGCAAACCACAGAATCATGGGTGAAATTAAGATCAATATGACTGAAGTGATCTGTGGCAAAAATATGCAAATTAAATTGAAGGGAGGAATATACCAAACCGTTGAAAAACCAGCTCTTCCCTACGGCTCGGAATGCTGGACCATGTATGCTCTAACAAGAAGGTAATGCACGTGCGAAAGTCCAATTGAATGAAAGTGCTTACCACGGACATGTCTCAGCGATGAAAAATACAAGTGAACAGATTGTCAGAGAACAAGCTGTATTTTTTTTCAAAACAGAAAAAAAATACAGCTTGGGGTGAAAAATACCGGCCCCAACAGGGAATAACACAAAACTAGGAAGAAGTAAGATTAAGATCTTAGAATTAAGTGCGTTATAGTAATACCTAGGTACATTGTTATTTACTTACAATTATTCAAACGCGTTAGGATGATTTTACTCGAACATTTGTACAAATGCACTTTATGATTTTTTGCTTAAAATGGACGACGCAATAGCCTAGCACACCCACAAACGCCCCAAAATGATCCTCCTCAAGAATTCACACCCTCAACCACCGAATTAAAATCAGTGCAAGTCACTTATCTTAGAATACGTAAGACATTAAATCAATAAAACTACCAATTACTTCAGACATATATGATAAGTTGGAACCACCCGACTCAATTGCGTTTAGGCTTATATGGCAGAACATAGCAACTCTTTACATATCTACACTGTTTGGTGAGTAAACCTTTAAAATATTAAATAAATCGAATAAAATCGAGAAAGAGAAAATATTAAACTTCTCGTCCAGAATTCAGATTGATCTAAAATATTTTCTCTCACTTTTACAAAAGCGAGACACTGAAAAGACATTTTCAATTTGTGACAGGTCAATTTAAGGTTTACCATTTTCATTTTGTAAAAAATATTTTTCGTATCTCTGAGATGTCAATCATATCAATGCCATTGTTGTTTTGACACGAAACATTGCGTGAAATTATCTGAAAACATTACTTAACTTGTTCATTGAAAGCTTGGACATGGACTGAAAGAGATTTTATTTAATGTCTTTAGATTGGAAACATTAAAATTTTAATTGAAATATAATGAACTTATTTACTTTGACTTATTAACACCAGCCCTTAATTATGATTTCTGCTATTGTGTTTCCATTATGAGATAATTTTGAAAGATAGTTCTAGTTACTTTATTAATAATTATACTCGTACAATTGAACATAAAAATAGGCACTGTAACTAAAAATTGACTACACATTAACAAAAATATTTAAATATGATAAAAATGGGGAAAAGTATTTTGAGAAGATTAAACAAAATAGTTGGCAATTACTTTTAAGTTAAAGTTTTAAATATTTCAAATTAAAAAATAACTTATACCGCTAGATTGAAAGGGAAGTATATAAAATAACAGATTTTTTATATTATTTATAGTTAAGGCATTAACATTGTGGAGGTTTAACGACATGTGTCTTGTTTTCTCAAATACTGTTTATTCCAATTTATGTAACGGTATAACCTTACCGGTTTCAAGGTTTTCACCTCATCGCCAGGGGAGCACAAACGAGACTCTTAAGCACAAACAAGAAGTCTTGTAGGATTATTCCGTTACATAAAGTGGAATAAACAGTGTTTGATAAAACAAATTACAATAAAATAGCTGAGTTTGCTTAGGCAACAATATGTCTATGTGTCCGTAGAGAAGAAAAATTATTTGCTGATTATGTATAATATAAAAAATATGTATATCTCATAATAAGTATGGATATTTTAAGTACTTTAATATGACTTAGACGTCTTGTAAGAGTAAAGTAAATACGTTGTTTTTGCAGACATTAATTAAAGAAATTACTTTTTCCCCTTTAGGTAATTTGAACGTTTAAATAAATAATCAATTCAGTTTTTTTTTTTATTTTGTATCCTTTCTTTCTGATAGTAAAAAATCTATTACTACATATGTGAGAGTAGACGAGTTCCTCCCAGAACCATTAACCTTTCCCTTCCTGTGCTAAAAAAATCCGCGCGTTCAGGTGATGTGTATTCAATACAGCGATTTAAAAATCGGAAAAATAAGAATATTCATAGCCAATCGCTTAAATTAATGAAATTTGAAGTCAAAAGTGATAATAATTGAAATTTCATTGCTGAAAACAAGAAAAAAATATCGGCCGACGTTCACAAAACGGGTGAAGATACCACCTCAAATGGAAGCTCGAGAGCTACTGATGCGAAAGAAGCGAGCGAACTGAAATTCTATTTCTTGCGTTCCCATATACCGAAGTAGAGTGAGAATGAGACATGAATAACGTCGCTTCCTCACCCATAGCGGCTTTTTAGAATGAATATACCCACGTCACACGTTTGATTATATTGGTGAATTTATTCCCGATTTTCACAAAATATCTCTGATGTGGCCGGTAAGTGCTAATTATTATTAATATTATTTTTTTCATTCAATGTGTAAATGTATTACGGAGGAATGCCTAAAATCTGAACCCAGTATTTATTATATTTATAGAGATATTCAAGTTTTTAGAAGCAATGTGTAATAGTTACACATCACAGGGAAGGAAGGGGTAACAGAATGGAGTACTTAAAGGCTGCATATTGTCTCCCGATTTATTCAACATACATGTACCATATATGAAAAGTATATCATGAGAAAAATATTAGATAGATGGGAAGGCGGTTTTATCATATGAGGTCATAAAATCTCCAATATAATATTCGCAGACGATACAACACTTATAGCCTATAACGTAGTTGAGAAGGCTGAGCTCCTTCATAAATTTGAAATAGATATAAAATAAAATTGAACTGACAATTGTTTTTGATACCTTTATTTTTTATTAATATCAAATTAAAAACCATAAATGGTTTGAACGATATATGAATAAAATACGAATTTGGATTTAAGCAAACAAAGTTCTTTGAATGAAAAGATAAAATGGTTATTATCAAAATAAACGGTTACTTTCCTCGGTTTATTAGTTCCATCTATAATCACATCTGTTTTACAGCAGTGGTGGAGGAAGAAAATTTTGGCATAAAGCAGACGCTTTCTCAGTAATTAATGGCCCTTTTCCATCGCTATCTTCCCGATCTGCAGCTATCCATTGGATTAATGACACACACTCACACCAGGCTGTAAATCCTTGTAGAAACAGCAATTTAGTACATTCATTCTCTTTGTAATGTTCTGTCTTAGTCTTTCGTATAAGTATAAAAAAAATACGCGAAGAAGTCTTTCACCGTTTCAAAAGTTCCCAAATAGTCTTATTAAATATCAAAACTTATTTGTGTTAATCCGTAAATATAAAAAAAAATACCAAAGTTAGTGCGAAAACATACCTAAAGATGCTAAAGTAAGTTCATAAACGTATCAACATTTATCGGAATAAGTTCGTCAACGTATCATAAGTTAATAAGCAACGTATATGATATACGTGTAAAGTATTGTTTCTCTACCGTTTTCCCCCAAAAGATAAAAAAATAAAAACTTACGACTCCCTTACAAAGCATTACATTGTATAAAAACGACTTGGACTAAGAAAATAAATATTATTAAAGTAACGTCTTCATTTTTGTCAGGAAAATGTGTTATTTTTCTTTTGTACACTTAAGTTTATTTTTGCAACCCCCCTGGGGTTCACGACCCACAGATTGAGAGACGATGCTTTAAATAATGAAAATTACCGGACCAAGTTCATTATTATAAGATTTCAGATTAAATATACAACGGTGAAAAGTTGATCGATGTACGTGCCTAGTTCACATCTGTACAAAATACATACCATCACACCATGTCCCTTTTGAGATAGGCAGAAAAGACAGCTCTCCACAACTTTCTATCCATACACACAGCTCCTTCGCATCCACATCCTCTGTTAAAATATCTTTCTGATCTTTACTCGGTCTACATCGTCCTCGCTTTCCATTAATTTTAGACAAATATATTTGTTTCTTAAGTCTTCCGCAACTCATACTCTCTATATGGCCAAACAATATCAAGATTACTTTCTTGATTCTACTTGTAACATCCATTCTGTTATCCTTTATTCGAACACACAGTTATATTTTATTCGAATATTTCATACTCTATCAAACATTTTAACAAAAGATATTCTGCGCAAGGCACACATTTATCAACCCCTTTCAATCCTCAGGATTCGCTTCCATACATCAAGGTCGTCACTAGCACACCACAGTACAAAATACGGACATTTTCAGTTACCCAAATAAGCTCTTAGGTATTAAAATACGAACATATTCAGTTACCCAAATAAGCTCTTAGTTATTAAATTACGAACATTTTCAGTTACCCAAATAAGCTCTTAGGTATTAAAATACGAACATTTTCAGTTACCCAAATAAGCTCTTAGTTATTAAATTACGAACATTTTCAGTTACCCAAATAAGCTCTTAGGTATTAAAATACGAACATTTTCAGTTACCCAAATAAGCTCTTAGGTATTAAAATACGAACGTTTTCAGTTACCCAAATAAGCTCTTAGGTATTAAAAAAAATACAAATGATCCCGTAACGTATTGATAGTCAGCAGATTATGTCCTTTCAAAGTTAATATGTATTTAAGTTCGTTTAGCAATTTATCAAAATATTCTGTAATATCAAGTTTTATTTTGTTGAACGTTAAATTGCGTCGTGCTTGATGATCGCAGTTCCATTCATAATGTAAATACAGGGTAGGTAAAAAATAACGCCACATTTTGAAATGTAAATGAAAAGGGTATCATTTTGTAGAAAAAATATTTCGTAATCTACACAAATATTATTTATATTTTTTTGTCTTGTTTGAAAAACTATATCAATCAAATGCCAACCTTCATTTTATATCCCTGAAGTTCCACATTACTCGCATCTATGCACACACAAACCATACATACTAAAGAACACGACGCCAGACTTTACTATTTCGACCCATCCTTTGCCTCTTCTACATCCATACACCTTCTCGTGCAAACTCATTTTACCGTTTTAATGTAACATATCTTAAATAAAGTGAACATGAGAACCTTATTGAATACCTCGATGTTATAAATCTGCCTACACTTTAGAGAAAGTCTATTCTATGCTGCAGAGCTAGCAATTACAAAAGACCGATCGAAGTAGTCCGCACGATTTATCTTCAATTGACGGTTAACAATCTGAGATCCTAACGATATAGTATAAGTGTAGCACGTCTATATAAAAGAGCACATTCCAAACGTATATCAAACTACTTAGAATTTTGAGCAATATAAATCTACACCCTTTCAGGAGAGTTTTAGCAGTAAGGCTCCTTAAACAAGAAAGTTATTTATTTTCGACTTAAGTTGTCTAAAAACAAATGATCTGAAGTTGGCCTTTTTGGATATCTACAAAATAAAATTCACACGACTGACAACGTGAATATCCGAAAAGTGAAAATCCTCGAAGACAGTAATCGGAACATAATCGAGCAGGCTCTGCCTGTGAGGAAACGTAACTCAAATAAACCCAGCCCTCACCGGATTACGCTTGAGCTTAGCTTCAGATATCCATTTCGTTACTCAACAAACCCCTTCGCATTGAACGATCTCGTTTTTAAGACCGGCTATTTCTTCTGCGTTACACTGTTTGAAGATTAACCGGTTAACCATAACCATTTGAAAAAGTATCTTATATGCAATAATACTAATAACAGAAAAAATACTTAAGAAATGTAAGCACAGACATTTAATATAGATATTTAAAATTGAATGTAATATATGAGTAATTAAAAACGGAAATCTATCAATGTCTTTAGAAATATAAAAAAAAATGTAACGATACAACATTATAAGTGTAAAAATTACATATGGATAAGCTTTTCCTTTACTTGTACGTACTTGATGTGTAGAGATGTACAAGGTATCCTGATGAAAGTCTAATTTTACTCAAAAAAGTAACTATTCAGTATTACAGCAATCGACTAAACCAGGCACAGCCAACCTGTGGCCAAGGTGTTTTGTGCGGCCCGCAAGCTTTTTTTTATAAATCATGAAGGAAATAACAATATAACATAGTTGTTTAATAATATCGACGCATTCTATTGTAGATTTCCGATGCGCAGAATATTTATATAAAAATCTTTTCTAAATATAACCCAAAGTGATGATTATAAAAGACAAAAATTAAAAAGAAAACACATAACATACATATTTATTTTTACATCCAAAATAATACTCATATTTATTTATTATTGGATTTGTGTAACAAGCACACTCATGTGATGTGAATTGTATTTATATTCAATAAAAAAATCAATGAGACTTTGTCGACCCTCAGGGTTCAGTGGTTAAGTCGTTTGGTTCTCAAACCATGGGCCACGGGTTCGATTTTCGGTGGCATAACATTTTTTTTGTGATTCCGGGTTGGTAAGAGAGATGTTATCTAAAATATCCTTTGCCGAGGGTATACTTGACACAGAGCTCTTGAAATGATAATGATAGGTAGGGTCACAAAAAAATACAAAACAGCGCTATATAAATCAGAACAAATTGGAACGCGTTACCTTTTTTTCAGGTATTCAAATTTTGATATGCCTATAAATTTAAAAAAATACACGTGTGGCCCGTGAGCCTTCACTCAATACCGGTTATGGCACGCGACCCAAAAAGGTTGACCTCCCCCTGTATGAAATCAATAAAAATGAGGTATTTTAAATGTAATAATATTTTCAATTTTCGACAAATCGGTTTAGGTATTACACTTTGTCCAAAAGTAGCTACAAAGTAACACCGCTACTACATTTCCCTAAGAATACTGGAGTAATATGCTACTTTATATTGAAAAGTTGTTTGTAACAGTGCTCCGTTGAAAAATTTGTATTTACAACAGTGTATCATATATTTCTAATAAGTTACAAGGGCGGTTTGTGGCTTGAACCTCTACTGCATAAGCACGTCAATTTGACGTTTGGGTGATGCTCACAGCGAGCAATGGCAAGTACTGAATGTCTGTTGATATGTGTGTGTCCCGATATTGATCGTCCCACTTCCTCGAATGTGAGCGGAGCAGCGCCGGAAAAGGAATGTGTGCCGTTATCAGACACCGGAAGGTAATTTGATGAAAACTTTTCACCCGCCTCTTCACATTAGCTAATGGAATAATCGTCCCCGCCCTGACGCGACCCCTGACTGCTTCAACATTACGAACAGAGGTCACCAGTCACCACTCGTCACTAATTGTCTACGATCACAGATCCGTAGTGGAAAAAAGTCGAAATCATGTCTGACGTAACATTAAATGAAACTTGAACGCAGTCAAGTTAGTGTGATTAAATATTTTCCATCGATATTAAAACCGACATTAACAGTGATTCTATACCATAAAAATTGCTTTGATATCAATCGGAAATATCTTATGCCAATTTCACTCATAAAATATTTTATGATTATATACTAGAACACTACACTCCACTTAAAGCTGAATATGTGTGTAACTATCACATATCGGGAGATCTACATAGGTTTCTTTGCAGTTCGTCTTTCTTTCCTCGGTAAGTTTTGTTGTTTTCTTATTAAATATGTTTTTAAGCATATACAGATATGGGGAAGAACTAATCTAATAACTGCAGCCGCCACCTTCCTATCCGCACATTAAAAATATTTTTTTTGTAATATTCCCAATTCCCGAGTAAGAGCGCCTTTGAGGACAATCTGATCTTTAAACGCATATAAATGTTATTTTACTATTGTAATTGTCATCTTCAGTCAATTTTCAGTTATATATAAACAAAGGGGAAAATAATATAGATATATGTGTATGTAGTTACAAATCTTTAGAATGCTCTTCAAAATTATGCAAAGCAGTTTTACTATAGTTCAGAAATCCTAGGATGGGTCCTGTGACGTTTTAAACGTCATGTCTCAAAGGGATGGGGTAAAAGGTTTTTTTTACAAATCGAATAGATTTTTATACATCGAAAAATTGTTTTTCTCTAAACTGACGTTTTAATTCCTAATTTTCACTATACTGACTTTCTAATGTATTGTATGTATCTTTAAATAGGCCAAAATCCACTATGAATTAATACTAATTACGAACATTTCATTTTATGTATAAAAAAAATCGAAAATCCAATTATCGAATACCCCATCCCTAGCCAATGCAGACTAACGTAGTGACTTTTGACAAACGTCACCAAATATTATTTGATTTTAACAAACTGCCACATTTTTGCTAATTTGTATCAAGATGTATTAATTTGTCATTATTGTTAGTTTTGACGTCACCAAATATTATTTGATTTTAACAAACTGCCACATTTTTGCTAATTTGTATCAAGATGTATTAATTTGTCATTATTGTTAGTTTTTTGTAATGTATTTACCTAAATAACTTGATATTTATTAGAATAGAGGCTCATATTAAAGTTGATAAAATAATTAAAATTACTGAACGTCGTTACAAGGTTGTATTGGGGCAAATTTGTCAACTGTCATAGGACCCATCCTAGAATGCCTGAAGTATAAGAATTTCACATAACAGAATGCCACAATTTGAACAAAACAATACTGACGCCCATTTAAAATTTCTATGTGTTGACTTGATTACACAATCATCACTCAAAATAAAGTTTTCACAGGTTTTAAAGGAAGGCGGCTTTTTTTTTGGCCGATCTTCAAGAGTATCAAAGGAATATTACCTAATTAAATCTACGTGCTCAAAAAGGGATCCTTGCTGGCTACTCGGAGATAGGAAAGAAGCTGGATAGAAGCGAAGATACAGGAGCCCAAGGCTTAATATTTTCTGTTGCATCATTAAAGAAGAAATCTTTGGGCTCTGTATCTATCATTAAACTTTTATTCTATTATAATTTGAGATCGAACACTGAAGCCTGCTACTTCGTTTTCAGAGTGATGGAGTCAGGCAAGGTCGGTAACATTTTCAAGTCAGCTTTATATATGAACAAATGTTGTCTTATCGATGGGACTTCCGAGTTAACTAAATCTTAGAGGCGATTTTGACAAACATTACCATCTAAAGTGTACGCATATTGTATATACTCATATTACTCATTTAATTTTACGACATCCGTGGGTTAGTTGATAAAATGTCTGTCTACGAGTTTTAATCACCATTTAGACTTAATTAATTTTAAAAATGATTCCAGTCTGATTTTCACTCAAGGTATCTATAATATTTTTAGATTGTTTGGAAGAGATTGCCACATGACAATAAACTCACCAGGTTGTGCTGTATATGTGTTGTGCTGAAAGTGTTATACAATACATTTTTTTAATCTCGTTATATTTATCGCTTCCTGTATGTTTTGCTATCAATATTTTACGTTTGTGACTTTTTTCCTGAGACTTTTCATAAATATTATTTTTGTGACTGCACTGTCACTTTCATCTAAAGTATACGTGGTCAGTGTCGGATTGAACAAAACCATGAAAAAACATTGATAATATATTCATTATTCTAGAATATTTGAATATAAATCATTGTAGGTACGCACCATAATACACATACACCCCAATAGGTATAAGAGTAATTCTGTTTTCGATGTTTTGTAATTTACTGTGTAATAAGTCAAATATTCATTTATATTCATATATCTGCCGATAATTTATAAACGTATGTATAGTGAACAAACGGAATAAAATCCACGACAATTTGCGATATATTGCATATTATGGCGTGTATATTTTGATCATACGGTATCAATTTTCAAATATCTAATATATTATTTTAGAAATTATCTACTTTGCATATTGTATACAAAGGAACTGGTAATAAATTTAACTAATGGATGTAAAATATGCTGAATTTGAGATAGGAATAAAGAAAATGTAAAGAAACTGGTATTGAAAATTTAAAAGCTACGAGATTGGCATGATTTACTTAATACGACATATTGAAGGTGGATACAATAACATGTACTTGATACGACATATTGAAAAGTGATGAAGATATATGCTAACATGAGTATTATTTATTTTGCAATCGAAACAAAAACGTATAAAATGAAGAGTCTAAATAAATAAATTGGTTGCATAATTCAATGGTCAATTTAAAATGAAACTCGGAAAGCGGGTGGTTTTTTCATACAATACTAGCATTTATAATTTTTTTGGGAAAAGCCAGGTTATCGTCAAATGTTTCTATATAGAAATATGTAGTAGAAAGACGAGTTTTGATAAATTCTATGCATACTAAAAATATCATTATTTCTTTTGTGGCTGGGAATGGATAGCACGTTTGTATAAACTTTTTTGTTTGTATTAGCTTCCACAACATGTCTTATCAAACCATACACTCTACATAAAATAGTTAAGGTATTTATATATTAAATGTATTTTAATCTTGACCCCAGATTGGAATGATAAATATTTGCCTGAGAAAGGGGTTGAAAGAAAAAAAGTAAGTTCAGATATGATCGTGAGTACTGTGATTATTATTTGATCAATTTTGAATCCTTGTGAGGAAAAAAGGGAACCTCCCCCCCCACACATAAACTAACCTACGCACACACATGCAAATACACCCAAACATACGTATGCTCGCACGCACGCACGCACGCACACGCACGCAAACACATGCACGCAAGCACGCAAACACACACGTACACAAACACACACGCACACAAACACACACGCACACAATAGACACGTTAAGCAAGCAATCCGTGTTTAGGTTTTACTTTTTTCTTTCACTTCGGACGAACTTCAAAGCGTTATAAAACATTTGGGCACTGAATTTTAAATTTATCTCTCTTAATAAGCTTCCAATAGTAAAAACTGGAAAATGTCCTGCCTATTTCACTTACAAATTTTATAAAATTAATTTTATATTTCCATTTTCACTCGAGCGATAATTCCACAATAGCCCTCCATTTCCCTCTATGTATAATTAATTAAATTCAAGTATCTGCCGTTACACGAAAATTTTATTTCACAAATTCAGAGAGGATTAAAAATATAAAGGGGTTTATTTTTCAGACATCTCTAATTACCGTGATCCTACATAAATTTGGAAGCTCTCAACATTCTCTTTTATAGAGCTATTTTTAAGGTTGATATTAAATTAGAAAGCTTTAAAATAATTTGCATGTTCCTCTTTATAGTTTGCGTACAACAAATTTGTAAAAATATTTGTATTAACTCGATGCTGAAGTTATTCGTTAAGCCCTTCATTTTTAACTGAACTCCTCTTCAAACAACCTCCGTGGCCTAGTTAGTAAAACGATTGACTTCCACCTGGAGATTTCGGGTTCGATTTTCGATAAAAGAGTTCGCCTGGTAATACTACTCATAAGAGGTAAACGTGTGCGAGTTTTGTTGCATATTCACGTGTACTTTATTCCACTTTTTTTCATACATTGACTCTCCAATAAAATCTTCTTCTGCCGAGTCTAAGCTTCACTTATACATGTATGTCAAGGTGGGTCATTATTTCATCATTCATTTTCTCCACATATCTAAATCATCTTAACGTCGCTTTCTTAATTTATCATATTTAACTTTAAAATAATTCATTCATAATAATCCTTAATCAATTATTGTACTGAATCCACCCCTGTCGAAACGGAAAGATTTAGTGATGGATAAAATCCAGGGCAGAACGTTAAGGGGGTTTAATCGTGTAGAGAGAATGATAGACTCACAAATGAAGTTGCCAGAGAATGAGATAAGCGAGGCGGAGATGAGAAAATGAATATATCTAAGAGAGGTTAAAGAAAAAACAGTCGAAAAGAAAATACTTGTTTTATACAGTCGAGTGAAGCACTCCTACATAATAAATATAAAGAAGAGTACTTCTGTGTATAGAGCCACAGTTGAATAGAGACGATATTAAAAGTCTGGCGTAGACTCGACGTTAACGGCAAAGTTCCGTTTTTACTCTTAACATTTATGTTTTTAGTCATATTTTTCTGTATGGTATTTATTAAAGCAGTGTCATAAAAAAGCAAAGCTTTTTTTTAAATGGTCGCCCTCTTTATCCAATAAAAAATATAAACATAGTATTTTTATTCTCAAATTTATTATTATTTTAAAGATAAATTTGAACTCATAAATGTGTCGTTTTTTTTCTTGGATAATAACGGCATTAGTATGTGGTAACATTGTATATTTTATTATGCTTAACACACAAATGAATGCATGAAAAAAAAATGATGTTTCGAGTTAAGGTGAAGAAAGAAGCTGTAAGACGGTTTAGACATATGGAGAGAATGAATTGTGAAGAATGAGTAAGCGAATATACAAGTCAGAAGTGCAAGGTGTGCGTGGAAGAAGTAGGCCGAGGAAAACGTGATTGGACTTAATGGACCACATTTTGAAAAAATGTGTATAAATGTGAGAAGTATAAATAATAGAAGATTGTGCATTACGAGATTTATAAATGTGGAGGATGTGAAAGTTGTGTGCTTGGAAAGAAAAGTTTGGAGATCTGTTCTCTTTGCTCACCCCGCAAGGGCACCGCGTAATGATGCTTAAGAATGTATGTATCTTCCAAGAATTTATTGAATATGGTACAAAAACATATACCATGTATGCACTCGAACCGGACTGGATCACAATCTGTTAAGATTATATTGTCCGCAGTAGTATTTTGGTACCAACTTTGATGTATGGGAGTGAAACGTGGAAGTGGAAAAATAGTGATAGGAACAAGAAAAATACATCGAGTGACAATGTATTACAGAATACGGAATGAAGTGGTAAGGGATAAATGTGAACTTATGGCTAATGTATTAAGTAAGAAGAAGAAGAGCACGCTGAGATGGTTTGGACATGTGAAACGAATGAATGAGGAAATACTAATAGATATATAGTGCAAATGTGAGTGGAAGGCGTGTGAAAGGAATACCAAGGAACGTATGGTTGGATCAAATAAGTGAATTTGTGAAAAAAGCAAAGTAGAAAGTCAGATAAATCATAAAAGTTGTATGATAAGATGTATGGATGTGGATTAGCGGGAGGATGTGTGTAAAGATAGTAAATTCTGGCGCTCTGTCCTTTCTGTCTACCCCGGCAGGGAGATATCGTGATGGTATGTATGTATAAAAGTGACAATAAAATACTCTTCCCAAAGGCATCGAAACGAGTACAATTCTTAATATATTTATTTACAAACAAATTACATAGGTGGTTAATTTAAACGTTTGTTTCTCTCGAGCATTGAATTGAATTTATTTGCTTAAATAATTCTCCATTTCTGTTCATTTCGGTTTCGATATTTGAATTGCTAATATAACTTGTGTTTCCGAGGAGTCGAAACTTTTGAAAAAAATACTTCCGCAAAATATATCGTTTCCCTTTTTAGGAAAGCGATACTTTTTTGCGGAAGGAAGAAGCCTGGCAATAATTCAGGAGGAGTAATTCACACGTAAATCACCAATGAAAAACAGGATACTTGAAAAAATTGTTTGTGCAAAAATATTACCGTCGTAAAACATTACGAAAATCTTGAAATATGTTTATAGCCGAACCACTAAGATTCTTTTTATTTTTTGATAAACCCAAATACACTTTTTATTGGGAAAATAAAAAAGTTTTCATCTACTTACGGTATAGTTATTTTATTACTTTTTATAGTATGCTTCAAAAACTAATAGTTTGAAAAAAATATTTTGATTACCACGTCAAAGGAGATATGTTTGAAGGATTTCGCTACTGTTTTCCACTAGTTAAAAACGTTTATCTGATACACTGTCGCGATGAGTTAAATCAAATGATGATCGACGTTTCAAAAGCATTGCAGCTTTCATCCTCAACGTGAATGGTCAGATTTCTAATCAGTGTTTATCTTTTTAATAACTAAATTCAATAGGTATGCTCGATTGAGGTGATTCTTCGTAGTTTCATTTCGAAATCACTCAGGAAAAAAATATTGACATGGTATCTTAAAGAATATCTACTTAAAGAACCGGCATAGTATAATAATATTGTGAACAAATTATATCTGGATAATGAGGCTTTAAAACTGTATTTAAAATTACGAGACCAAAGTCGATAAACAGCTATACAATTTGGCAAACGTCTAAATAAAATGATGTATTAAAAATTAATAAAACAAATAAATAAAAGTTCTAAAAACGTAAAAGTTTCAAAAAGGGTAATTATGAATTTAAATATAATGAAATAAAAGAAATCGCTAAAAAACTAGATTTTTTTGTGTAAGAATATCGTATTTTTCCTATGTTTGTTCAATTGCCGGTGATATAAAAAAAACAGTTGATTTTTTTCAGATAAGGCCTTGTTTACAATTTTTGCTTGATTGGTTGGACGAAATAGTCTCATAAGAATAAACCCACCAAGTTGTAATGTACCCGTATACAATGGAAGTGTAATACAATGAACACACCGAGACCTACATAATATTTGTGCACCACGCTGAGATAAAATTCGATATTATATATCTTTCCGTAAAGTAAACAGGGTTACTCTCATCCTATAATATAAAGTAATATAAGTTATTAGACTCATAATGTAAGGCAGGTACCCTTTCAAGCTGATTAAGTACACCAGGAACTTTATTATAAATGTATCGCTACGGGGCCAGAGGGAAAGCGGGGGTCGTAAATAAAATATTACCGCTTCTAATCACTTTTCGTTGCTTTTCTTTAATCTATAAATATTGGATTTGGGTTAAGTGGAACTTTCATATCGATATGTATTCTATAAAGGCGGGTTAAAAAGAATCAATCGTTTAAGATAATTGCATTTTTATATTTGTTACAATACTCGTGAATAAAATACAAACCCTACATCGAAATGACGTTTCAAGAAAATTTAGGTAAATCGAAATCAAATCAAATTGAGACAAGAAACTTATAAAAAATTGGAAAATCAATTCCAGAATAAGTATTTAGTTAGGAGTGCACTGATATATATTATATAAGTGGTGTATATCCAATTCATGGTCAACTTAGTTAATTACTTGTAGGTTGAACGTGGGTAGAACGAAACTTGAAGTTAGAAACGAAATTGCAACGCTGGAAGTACTATCCGTGATATGCTCGTTATTCTGAGAGAATGGGAAAAAGAAATACTATCTGCGTATATTCCTCTGAAATACGTTTTATTTGTCCTTTTTTCTTACAATTTAGTATATTTTTCAAAAAAGCTCTCAGTTTTACGGCCTGGCATGTCTTGGAAATAGAATTTCACGAGGGTACAAAAACGTTTTCTTGGCAAATTCGTCAAGACTCGCTCAAGGTTGGTTAAACTAATGAAATGAATCATCATATATTTTCAGATAATTCATCGTTAAATTCGTTTCAAAATTCCAATTCCTTTTTTGAAGATGTAGCCATATCGATGAGCTAAAACCCAAATACAAATATGTTCGTGACTTTTTTTAATGGTTCTTCACCAAAATCTGGGTTTGCCAGTCAGTAAGTGATTTTGAGTTGAGTACATTAATTGAGAATACATAATATTGAGAGTGATTTCTTTACAAATTGTAGAAAGTGTTATGTATGTATGTATATATTGAAAGCTTTTAAAATGTCGGTTGGCATATTCAATAAATTATGTTTCCCGTGTACAGTACCAATTTCATGTCAATTGCCAATTACAGTGAGCGCTGGAAATCCACTTGAGACTTTAAAAATAGACTTCAATTAACTCCCACTAAATTGATAGCAACACGACATCTCATATCTATACATATTACGTTATGTATTCAGGTATTCTGTTTCATATGGATCGTTGCAAAATGCTATTTGGTTCCCTAATTTTACTGCAGTTTTAGTTGAGATGCTAATACAACATGCAACTTGTATTTTATGTATCTATATTTATGTAAACAAACATCAGTTAGATTGTATTATTTATTCTGTTTAAGTCATTATTAACCGTGATCTTTAATATTTTTTAAAAACCTTAACCAATAAGTCTTTGTTACTCGTTTAAGTCTGCACATCACTGAAGTACAATACACACGTACACGTTTAGACTGCAATATGTGTTTCAAATCTAGTAAATCAATCCATTCATTAATGCGGCCTCCATTTACACGAAATCACTTGAATACGATTTATTCTGTTTAGAACTAGAAAAACGGAAAAGAGATAGATTATTTATGTTAATCAAGTCGACAATGCAAACAGTTTAAACAATAAGATCAAGAACAGTAACAATGGAAGATTTAAATGAGTCCTATTAAAGTTTTGTATTTTTTTCTTCTTATAAATAAATCGTATAGCTTGAATTTTATAAAACATCACCTATTTTACATAGCGTTCAATTGCTTCAATTTCACAGTTTTTATCAACGCGTTTTTCTTTGGAACCAGGAAAAATACCAGTTTAGATTCAAAGCATTACATAAACATTATTTGAGAATAAAAAAAAACATTTTTCTTTAGATCCATAACACCCAACCATCAAGTTTTTATTATTAATATTCCGCAACTTCGCACATTTCCATTTCATCATTTTTGTCAACTACAATTTAAATAATCGTAACTCGTTTTTGTAGTTTATTTAAGTGTTGGTGTCATGTCATATGATGTATGTTATACATAAGTGAGAATTTAAGTGTTGGTGTCATATGATGTATGTTATATATAAGTGAGAATTTAAGTGTTGGTGTCATATGATGTATGTTATACATAAGTGAGAATTTAAGTGTTGGTGTCATATGATGTATGTTATACATAAGTGAGAATTGAAGTGTTGGTGTCATATGATGTACGGGGGTGGTCCCAGAAGTACCCGACCTGACGTATAGATGGCGGCTGTTGCTTTAAAAAATTACTATGGTAGAAAGTACTAAACTTATAAAGCTTAAGTTTTAAGACGCTACGTTGTTTAGTATTTGTTTGTCAGCCATCAATAGTGAACGCTCTCAGTGAATTTGTAAACATGGAAAAAATTGGTCATCGTTATGTGATACAATACTTTCATTTGAAAGGTCTAAGTCCAACCAATATCAAAGCCGAGCTAGATTCTACTCTGGAGGAGTCTGCTCCTTCGTTTACAACAGTAAAATATTGGATGGCAGAGTTTAAACGAGGCTGTACGAGCTGCCAAAACGAACATCGCAGTGGTCGACCAAATGAGGTGACCACGCCAGAAATGGTAAAGAAAATCCACAAAATGGTATTGGATGACCGTCGATTGAAAGTGCACGAGCTAGCAGACATGGTAGGCATTTCAAAAAGTGCTGTACATCGCATATTGACTGAAAATTTGGACATGAGAAAGCTGTGCGCAAGATGGGTGCCGCGTTTGCTCACAATGGAACAAAAACAGCGTCGTGAGGATGTTTCAATCGAGTGTCTGGCGATGTTTCACAGCAATAAAGCCGAGTTTTTGCGTCGATTCATAACCATGGATAAAACATGGGTCCATCACTTCACACCTGAGACGAAGGAACAGTCAAAACAATGGACTGAAAGAGGAGAATCGGCTCCAAAAAAGACGAAGACAGTTCCATCTGCAGGCAAGGTCATGGCGTCAGTTTTTTGGGATGCGCGTGGGATCATTTTTATTGATTATCTTCAAAAAGGAAAAACAATCAACGGCGAGTATTATGCGAACTTATTACAGCGTTTGTGTGATGAAATCAAGAAAAAACCGGCCGCATTTAGCGAAAATGAAAGTGTTGTTTCATCAAGACAATGCACCAGTTCACACATCCGTTATCGCGGTGGCCAAAATCAATGAATTAAAGTTCGAATTGCTTCCTCACGCACCCTATTCGCCAGATTTAGCCCCCTCGGATTATTTTCTTTTTCCAAACTTGAAAAAATGGCTCGGTGGTTGATGGCTATTTTGCTGCGGTTGATGGCTATTTTGAGGCGCTCGACGGTTCTCACTATAAACAGGGTATCGGAGCTATTGAACATCGCTGGGAAAAGTGTGTCGAGCTGGTTAGGTCGGGTACTTTTGGGACTACCCTCGTATGTTATACATAAGTAAGAATTTCATTTTACCAATAGTGATAATTTCAACATTTTTAAACAAATATAATAAGACGATTTGTTTAGCGCCGTTTACAGAGCAAACTCTCCTCAAGAACGCTCCATAATAACACATGTTTTACTTGACAACGCATAGATAATCTTTTTTTGCTGGTAATGTGTTGCTTCTTGATTATACTATGCGTATCCAGAAAGTAAGTGTACTGAGGCTCTCACGACCGGATGGATTTTATTTTCGACATGTTGGCTACACTTCCGTGTAGCCTGACCCTTCCCCTCCATAACAAGACCGGTTCGAGGTCAGTACGTTGAGAAGTGTCGACGCGACAACACGTTTCGTGAAAAATGTCAATCCAATCTCCCGCCAAGTGCGAAATACGCGGCGTCATCCGTTATCTCGTTTGGAAGGGAAAACCTCCGGTTGAGGTTTGTAATGAGGTGAAAACTGCATATGATGATAAAGCTATGAATCGTACGAGTGTGTACAAGTGGTGTCGCGAGTTTAAAAACGGTCACGTCACACCTTTTCACCCTCCGCCAAAAAGTTCAAAACCACAATTTCAGTCAAGAAAATCATGGCATCCGTGTTTTGGGACTGTCAAGGCATAATTTTAATTGAATATATGCCTCAAGGGGAGACCATCAACTCTGAAGATACTGTGAGACCCTAAAAAAATTGCGGAGGGCGATTCAGAACAAGAGGAGAGGCATGCTGACAAAGGGAGTCTGCCTGCTGCACGACAATGCCAGACCACACACGGCCAACGCCACGAAGGAACTGCTCGCCTCGTTTAAATGGGATGTCCTGAACCATCCCGCGCATTCGCCTGACCTAGCACCTTCAGATTACTATCTCTTTACCTCCCTGAAGCTGCACATGGGTGGAAAAAGGTTTTCAACCGACGAGAAGGTAAAGGAGGAGGTGGAGAAGTGGACGGAGGGGTTGGCGGGAAACTACTTCGAAGAAGGCATCAAAAAGTTGATACCCCGCTTCACCACCTGCATTGAGAGGAATGGCGACTATGTCGAAAAATAGCGCTTACATATGTACTACGGTAACCAAATATTTTTTTTGTTTAAATAAAAAAAATTGTAACCTACAAAAATTCAGTACACTTACTTTCTCGATATGCCTCGTAATTTGTAGCTCGTTATGCTTTTTTATGTAGATTTTTTGTTAATCTTTCTACGTCCCTTTTTTCTCTCTGGTATACAAGATGTTTTTATAATTTCTTCAGGTTTTATTTTCAAACATTATTTACCAGCATTCAGTGTAACTAATTTAAAAATGAAACTTTTACAAAATAGAAATGCAAATCAATAAAAAAAGTATCCTTAATTGCCGATTTGCGTTTAACAAAATTTCCATTCTCGGCGAGAGGATGATAAAAGTATTGTAGTATTCTACAAGTGTTATTAAAAAATATTCAAAATAATATCTTCGAATCGCATCAAAAAATGTATTTAGATAAAGCGTCACTTGAAAACATTTTGTAATGTTTTCTTAAAATTATTATACATTTTTCATGTTTATATTTCCGAGTGTAACTCTAAAAACGAGCAATAATTAAAACGTTTCTCAATAATTTATTTTTAAACTTAAGTATTTGAAATTTTTTTAATGTTAAATATTCATTATTTATTTATGGCTTGAAAAAACTTAAGGGGATATCATGCGGTAATCTCCGATATAGTTTTATTTTGGCTATAGCAATGTTGATGAAATATATTTATTATTGTTGATGAAATATATTTGATTTATATTAACTACATGTATATTTTTATTCAGAAAATGTGAAAAGTCAGAGAAATCACATAAGTTGTATGAGGTGTGGATGTAGAAGAAGCGAAATATATCGGTCGTGATAGGAAAGTCTGGCGCACTCTCCTCTCTACCTACCCCAACAGGGAAACGGCATGATGGTATGTATGTTTATATTGACCCTCTGATCACAAGCCTTGCCTAATAAAGTGGTTCTTTAGATCCTTAAGAAGCATCCTTTTTTTGCATATATACTTGTACTCAAAAGTTCGCCTTTCCATTAAAACGATGATTGCATTATGGATACAATATTTACAGTTATCGTAAAAATTAAACAGAACCTGATTATCAAACGTGTTTTTTGCTTTACTTGAAATATCGAGTGTGGATATGCATGCCTTAATCCTTAATGGGGAAACATATCGAGGCAGTTAAATATTCATTTCGTTGTTGCATCTTACGAGTATTTCTTTCATTACAATTAAAACACAAAGTGTTTTTATGTTTCCTTAATATATCAAAACAAATCAAATGTGGATTAGATCCTTTTTGCTTATTTACGTACGTCCAAATACGTTTCGAAGTTCGTGATAACAAATTAAAATTGAAACAAGAAAGTCAAATAGTTTATCGAAAGTTTTAAAATACGAGCATGCTATCTTTGTTTTCGTGGAAAATCAAAATTCAACATTTTGATAGTTGTATATATTTTTTTTAATAAATCAGTGACAGTTATTCCGCCATGCCTTGTCAAACAGTTTCAAATTGTATATCGAAACAACTGTAATTTATTAAAATTAAACAAAAAAGAATATATAACTAACTATCAAATCGTTTAAGTTTGATTATCTTAAAAAAACATTACAATAATCGACACAATCAGTGATATTTGGATGTGTATGCTATTATTGAATAAAAGTATTAAAAACACCTCCCAAAGATGTTTGCTCTCAACACAACACTGTTTTTTTTCTATCCATTCATCCAACTATTAACGATGCTGAAAATGTTAATAAATATTCAGCAAAATGCAAATAAACAAAGTCGAATACAATTTATATTCAATCTCCGTACATTAATAATTTTGAAGTTTGGTTTATGTTATACAACGAAAAGAAAATATGATCATAGGAATTTATTGAAACTGCTTTTGTAGATCACTTTAAAATATCAGTTTTGTGTATGATTTGAATGGCGAATAAGAGCTTAAATTTAAAAAATAAAATTAGTATTTTGAATGTAAAATTTAGGTAATAGGACACACGCGTTAAAAACATTTTCAGTAAAGTTTGAATATATTATTGTTATGACTCGACTATATTTATTGCATTCATTCATTTTAAATATTTAACGTAGAATAATAAATTGAATATTTGATTTGTTCATGATTTTTTTGGTATAATACTCGTATTAAAGCATTTTTATTTTTCAAATAATAATCGTTTCACAAATATTATTTTGAGTCATAAATTAATTATTTTTTTCTATGGTTGGTTCTTTATTTTGTTACAAATTCGTTATTTTGTTTAATGATTAAAATCTTCATATACTCGTTATATCGATATTTCGTCTGTTTTGATTGACAGTGAACTATGTCCGCCTTTAGTTGTGTTATTGGTTTTATAAAATCTCATATAATGATCAGTCGATCAAAATCCATTTGCTAAAACAATGTCTTCTTCCTCTTCCTATAGATCATGATCTGTTTGTTCCGCTTGTTCCCCTTCTTATGACGTGATTGCCAGCTGTCACGCCATCTCTTCGGAGGTCTTCCCGGTAATCTTCTTTCGGCTGGGTTCCCTTGAAGGGCGACACGTGGAAGTCTATCGCCTTGCATTCTGTTTACATGTTCGTTCCAGTATCGCCTTCGTTGTCTTCCCCACCTGACGATGTCTTCCTTACTACGCTTTCTCCTTATTTCGGTGTTTCTGATTCTACTATATATCTTACTGTGTTTCCGGTTATACATATCAGTGTTTTCATTTCCGAAGTTCTTAGGAGAGATTTTGTTCAAGATGTGTCTGCTCTGGTCTCTATTCCGTAGGGGGCTATCGGTCTCACACATGTCTTGTATATTCTTAAAACAATGTCATATAATTAATTCACGATAACTTTTTGGCCAATGTCATACATTATTCGTACGTATCAAATGTTGACACGTTCACTGACGAACTAAAAGTAGCGAAAATCTTTCTCTAGGAGATTGTTTCTCCGCAATCCTACCCAAACTGCCCCCATCGTGAGCAATGAATTTAAATAATTAACGAGACCTTTGAAAAGTAGAGAAAATCTGTCAGGGACACATAGTTTAATTCAGCCATATTAAATTTATACTTTTTAGCTTTTATTATTCGACTAACACTTATTTCTTAAAACACGTAAATTACAAGAATTTTATTAACTTTGTTTAACATAAGGTTAACAGAATTTTTGTAATTTTTAATTATTTATAAAAAAAATATATAAATATGTTCAAAATGTCTCAATAAGTATTTTAATATTTTAATTGGTATGATATAAAAATATTAATGTTTAAGATGCATTTCCTGTCATTAATTAAAAAAATATTCATGTTTAAGCAGAGAGGACAGAGCGCCATTCTTTCCTATTTCGACACACATCCTTAACTTCCTCCACATCCACACACCTACTATTTCCCTAATTTTATGTTTCCTTTTTTCAAAATATTATTCTCTTGATCCAAGCATATTTCCTTGGTCTTTCTCTCATACGCCTTCCCCTTACATTTGCACTAAATACATTTGTTTTGTTAGACATACTTTTATCATTTGATCTGCATGCTTAAACCATCTCAGCGTGCTTTTTTTCATCTTACTCAACACACCAGCCTTTACCATTTATCCTTAATCCCTTCATTTCGCATTCTGTCAAACATTGTCATCCCGTATATTCTACACAATGCATGCATTTCTACATAATTTATTAGGCTCTTATCAGCCATTTTCCACGTCCACGTTTCACTACCATACATCAAAGTTGACACCAAAATACTTTCATGGACTATCATCTCAGCAGGTTTTGATACTATCCGGTTCAAACATGTGTTTTAGTGCCCCATTGAGATTGTTTCTTATCACTATACGTCGTTCGATATTCCTCGTAACTCTTACATCATCTGTTAAAATACTACCCAAATAGCAGAATTCATCAACTAACTCCTATATTTCTATTACTCCCTCACATATTACATTTACTTTTAATAACATTTTATTCGCAATAAAATCAAAATGAATATAAAATATATTTTGATTGCAAATATCTAGCATGACGTAGTTATACAGAAGATAATTCATTAGATGTTAGTATTTAATTGCTTACTATTTATTATAAGTCACTCAATGAAATATTTTGGGGGAGTTTCGTGCAAAATTCGGTCAACATAATATAATGTATTATAATATTATATTTCCATTTTAATAACCTATTTATTGACTTTACACAAAACAAGTATACGTTATGGAAATTTATTATATTATAAAAACTATTTTGTAATAGATATTTTGAAATATCCTGTTTCTACAGGGTGGTGAAAATGGCGTCGTCTGTTTTGGTGTACCTATGAAAAATGTTTTTTTTTAATATAACCAAAAATAATATCGACTAAGTGGCTACATATGATCGCTTTGCGAAACTCGTCTCTTTTAATGGCATTTTCAACATTTTGGTCGATTTATTCTCGATTTCTTGGCGAATGATATTCTTGAGCTGTTTCAAAATCCGTGGCTTATTAACGTACCTTATTTTCAATCAGCTCACAAAAAGAATTCTAGTTCTGTTAAATTGGGTATTCTTGGTGGATTGTTCACGCCACCAAATTGTTTTTTTTAATAACAACGTGATGATGCGTTGTGAGCCTTATAATTAATTTCGATGCTATGAAATTGTGAATCAAATAAGGACTAATTACGTTTAAAAAAATATCTGTATATTTCAATAAGGTAATGACATTTATGCCACCCTGTACATTTAAATAAACAATGTTTTTTTTTCTCTAGAGTAATTTCAGTGGAAGCCTAGAAAAGATAAATAGTAATTTTATTCCACCTTATGTTATGTAAACATGATTCGACTTTATTCTATTTGTTTAGGAAAGGCGACACAGCCTGAGTTGACCTGGCCCTCGAATAAAATAAATCATTTCGCGAAATTAAAAAACCTTCGGAGGATTGTTTTGACACAAAAGACGACTGGAAGCGATGTACATCACTGACCGCTTGACCCGTAAGACAGAGGCGGCGCCGATATTGAGTGACTGACTGATTTAGTGAGTGAAGTTAAATATTGATATTGAGTGACTGACTGGTTTAGTGAATGAAGATAAATTATGAATTTTTTGCACATATTGAGGTACCCTTATTTGATATTTCTATTAAACATTTTTTTTTGGTTTGGATTATTTTTGCATATACGAACACAGAGGATACATTCTTAAAAAATGTTGCGATTGGATATAACGCGATTGGCGAGACTGAGAGCTTATAATAGATAGTGGAAATATAATCATATTTTTTTTTTACTTTTTATACAAACTTTGTTGTTTTATTTTTAAATATATTTACCTTTGTTTTTAATGTCTACATTATCTGCAAAAGTTTCCAATTTCGTTAAAAAAAATAGGCTTGCTGTAGAGAACCAATTTGTTGAAAATGATTTGCAAATGTTTATACTATATTAAGACCCCTAGTCAAGACCCCCTCCCCTTGATGAGGGTCAAAATATACTTTCTTTTTAATCTCTCACATTTTCAGTTTCGTAACTCTGTAATTGAAGGAGTTTTTCAGGCCTTCGTTCGTCAATTCCTTAACTTAAGCACGTTTTTTTCTGTAAAATATTATTTCTTAATAAAATATTTAAAAAAATTCAATTAACAAAAATGCGTTATTTTTAAACCGCGATTGGTAAAACTACGGTTTTAAGATAATGCTTAAATACTGGATATGTACAAGTATTGCACGTTTATGTAAAATTGTATAATTTAATCCACATTCTGAATTTTTTTAATTTTTGAACTTGTAAATGAAATAAATCATCTTAAAAATAAGTAATTTCCTATAAATTTACATCCAAACTGCACTGAAATGTAATTATTTTTAAAAAGTATATACAATATGAATATAAAAGATTTTTTTTTTTTTTTTTAAATGGAAGAAAACATATTCAAAGAGAATAGTGGTAGAAATTTTGGAAAGTTCATAGTTATGAGATGGGTTAATCTTATTAGGTGATCAAATATTCTCCCGAGACCAAAACGGTCGTTTCATCTCCTAACTCATTCATAATTTTTGTGAAAGTGTCCTCACGTTACCTCGGGGAGTTTTGGACACATTTTATCTAGTGAAAGAAGCGCTAGAACGATATAAAAATACTTTTATCTCTTTCCGCACATGATGTTCCAAAAATAATATTGTAATATAAAAATGTAAACATCGTGTACATCAAATAAAACGTAGCAGAAATATAAACAAAGTATTAAAATTTATTTTCGACACAAATATTGAATTTTGGACGATTTAAAGAAAGAAGATTAAAGTAACTATCGACCAATTACCCATTAGAATAAAGAAGAAGAAATAATAAAATACTTCTGGTAAAAATGTGAATTGATAAAATCATTTTGGTATTTTCACATACATGTATTAAATAAATTTGCCTTTTTGTAATAAATCGCTGAAAGAAATCAAATTATTGATATTTTTTTGCATGAAGACATGCTGGTTAATGTAGACATGCTGGTTAATGTAGACATGCTGGTTAATGTAGACATGCTGGTTAAAACTTAAATTATTATACGAGTATGTAGCTAACTAATTTATAATACAAATTTAATGATTGTGGTACTAAAGAGTATTGATGTGAAAAAAAATATTTGAGACGATCTATTTAATGGTTGTTTATTCATTAAATCATTGCCATCATCAGGCATAAAATGTAGGATGAGTCTTGGCTGCCGGGAGGATTCTCTGCCACCTATCTCTCAGCAGAACCTTCCTCCAATTGGTCATAATTTTTCGTTATCTGTCATATAACATCCAGCCATCTGCTTTGATCTTCCCACTCTCCATCGGATAACTAAACAAAGCTTTACTTTCAGGATCAGTGTACAAGTTATCACAGTCGAACCATTTTTATAACTTATGTTAGCTTCGCCACACTGAAGTAAATCTCTTGGTTATACCTGTGTCTCCATCCGCCATTGTTGTAAATTGGACCATATATTTTGCAGAGGTATCGAGAATACCTTGCTTCATAATCGTCCAGGTTTTCGATGCGTAACTTGGCTTAGGTCTTAACGATGTTTTATAAAGTTGGCATTTAAAAGTTTATTCACAAAGTCAGTTTTATTAAAAATATCTGATATTTAAGTATCCCAAGAAATCAATGGAATTATTATCTCGTATCATCTAGGCTCAACTTAACAATGCACCGAAATAATACTCCTATACCAATTAAATCATTCACAGACGCCCAAACTTAAAAATATTTTGATCTTAAAAATTTACTCGAAATCTCAAAATATTGTTTCACAGAAAATTAAAATGAAACACAAACTAGTTTCTTAAATAATCATCTTTCCCAGTTTTTTAAATTATGATCAACGGTAAAAAATATCAGCCTATTTTTTCATGTTCATCTGTCATCAGTAAGACACTTGGCAAATGTTTAGTTTCCTGGGTCACGAAAAATAACAGGCGACAAACCCATAATCATACAGTTTGAGAAGAGTGAAACTTAAAAACAGCCTGGTGATTTTCTAAACAAGCTCCACAGAACTACCCATCCTGCGTCATTATTTATTTGGTTGAAATAATTTTGATATGTGACTAAACATCAGATGCAATATTACCCGTATCAATAATGCTCTGGTAGATATATATTTCACTAATTATTTGAGTGGCGCTTATGAGCTACATTTTATATATTTTTTAAACCTTTATACAATTAACACAGCGCTCTCGGGATGATATTTTATTGTGAAATGACGTAATACAAGTCATTAATTTAATTCTTTTTAAATCTTGCTTCGTTATTAATTCAGATTTGAAGAAATAAAAAACTGGCACCTGCAAAAATATATTTTACTTTAATTTTCCGTTATATTTATTTCCAACTCCTCGAAACATCACATTAAATTAAAGCTATGCTTTGAAACGCAATCCCAAGAAGGTTAAATAAGTTTTTTCCCAAATGTTAGAGATATTATTTTAAAAGAGAGCCTGATATTAAAAGTTTTTTTCTGAGAATAAAATCCCTCTGAGTAAATTACACAGAGAAAAGGGAAAACGACATGTTTCAAGATAATTTTGAATGGGATTTAATAAAAAGTTTACAAAGTCGACATATTTTTGGTACTTTCCAACTTAATTAAAAATCACAGATAATTAATAATCGCGAAAAACGTGAAATTTCAAAAAATTTATAAATGTAAAATTCGTAGAAGTGTATTAATTAATAGATACATATATAAATAATGTGAATCATGGTCTAGAAGTGTTCACTGAATTTTTTTTACTAAAGCTTCATTATTACCAACAATGGAGGGTGCGAGGCTGAGAGAACTGAAAAATAGAACCATCACCATCATGACGAAAATGCGCCTGATTAGGTCTCTCGTTTTGGCAATACGAGGGTTGCTACTTAAGTTTTGAGATATGACAACACCAGTGTAGATACGTCAAATCTGACATCAGCATCGCAAAGTTTGACGCTTTTAATGGTACACGTGCTCAGAAAGTTTTATCATACGAGTGCTATTTATGTTGTTTACAGTGACTTGAAAAATTCATCTCGGCCAAAAATGTAATTAAATCGTGAACATTTTCGTGCGATGATTTTCGACGTGGACTAACTCAACAACAGTGTACCGATCAACTCGCTTCGACTTTTGGTGATGAAGCACCATCCCGGGCCACTGTGTTTCGCTGGTTTTTCGAATTCAATCGTGGTCGTAGTTTGCTTCAGGACGAATTTCGTGAAGGTCGTCCAAAATCGGTTGTTGTGCCAGAAAACATCGATGCTGTGCGTGAACTGATTTTGCAAGATCGTCATGTGACTTATCGTAGGATTGAGGCAGGTTTGGGCATTAGTTCCACTTGCATACATTCAATATTGCATGAACATTTGGCCGTCAAAAAGATTTGTTCGCGTTGGATTCCGCATAGTTTGACGATCGCTCAATAAAAAACTCGTGTCGATTGATCCAAAGAAATTTTGAAAAAAATCGATCGCGGTGCTTCAAAAGACGTCTATAAGATCGTGACAGGCGACGAACCATGGATTTATGCATATGAGCCAGAAACCAAACAGCAGTCGACTGTATGGGTCTTTCAAGACGAGCCAAATCCAATATAAGTTGTTCGCGCACGAATCACTTCGAAGCAAATGATGGCTTGTTTCTTCGGTATAAATATCCATGTCGCAACAGTGTCTTTAGTGAAACGTCGTACGGTCGATTCTGAATGGTACACCACCATTTGTTTGCCAGAAGTGTTCGAAGAAATGAGGAAAACCAACCGCCGAAGACGCATCATTCTCCACCACGACAATGCGAGCTCTCACACATCGGCTCAAACAATTGACTTTTTGAGCACTAAAAACATCGAATTGATGGGTTATTCGCCGCACAGTCCTGATTTGGCACCCAATGACTTATTTTTATTCCCGAACATCAAAAATAAATTGCGAGTTCAACGTTTTTCGACGCCTGAAGAAGCGGTTGATGCGTTCAAAACGCATGTTTTGAAGTTACCTCATTCGGAGTGGAAAAAGTGCTTCGAAAATTGGTTCAAACGCATGTAAAAGTGTATTGATCTTCATGGAGTATTTTGAAAAACAATAAAGCCATTTTCGATGATAAATATTGGTTTTTACTTGTCTGTCTCAAAACTTAACTAGGAACCCTCGTATTTATATACGGCGCGGAGACTTTAACTCTGAAACAAGAGAGAGATGTGGAATAGATGCGTTGGAATGTGGTGCTGAAGAAGGATGTTACGAATTTTATGGACGACAAGGCAAACTGATGCATCCAAAAGAACTGAGAATCACCGACAGTCTGTCGACAATATACCTTTGGTGAGTCCTCCGATTCTTCAGTCACATTGCTCGTGGCTAAAGAACCAGTTTGGATAGGCTCGTGGCCGATGTCGCACAAGAAGAATAGTCCCAAAGCGTTGAACTGACCAAGTGAAAGACGCAACAGGACAACCCTTAATAACTGCGCATCAAACTGCGGA
Source organism: Odontocerum albicorne (assembly GCA_949825065.1). Classification (NCBI taxonomy): domain Eukaryota; kingdom Metazoa; phylum Arthropoda; class Insecta; order Trichoptera; family Odontoceridae; genus Odontocerum; species Odontocerum albicorne. The sequence continues at coordinate 83,329 of CATKWJ010000910.1, forward strand.
ATGCAGAGATAGATGGAGAGGAGTCGTCAAGGGCTATCGTGGAAGTCATGCTATACGAAATGTTGATGATTATATATTTTCAATATTATCGAGGCTATTTACCATTAGATTTTGCCCATATTTGATGATGTTTTCTTAATATCGCCTTGAGGATAAGGGTTTCAACCCCTTCGAAACGTAAGCCATCTTAATATGAATAAACACGACCTAGAAATCGGATGCAACTTTCCAAATAATGTGTACATTTTTGTGTATTACGCGCTAATATTTATTCATACTTTCCATCCACGATACAATACCATCCAGTTTTTTGTAACTATCCAAAAAAAAATAAGCTGTAAAAATATAACATTCCATAATATTTCTAACATTTCGTAGGCCACCATGACAATTTAGCTATGTTTTTAAAACATATCTAATTTATTCATATCCGTACTCCTGAGTGATAGGACACCCTGTGCCATTTTGCTAAAGAGCACAAAATATTTTTTTTATTTAATAGAGTTTTTTGAATTATTCAAAGATATTTTACACTCTAACTATTCTTTTTTTCCAAAAATGTGAAAAAAACATTATCATAATATGGAAAATTTAAAAATATGTCTACATCGCGCTTAAAAATTAATTTCGATAAAAATAGACATCGTCTTCCAGGATACAGATATTATAGTCGAATATTTTTTTTTGCAAAAATCTTTTATTCAGTTTCCCTTAGTAGACGTTGTTTATGGGTGCAAATAAACTGTATTCTGTTACCATACATTTTTAAATAAAATTTGTTCTGTAAAATTCTGTTCCCATAAATTTAAAAAAAAACACGAATAGCAACATAAATGTCTAAAACTTACATTTAAATATTAACACAAAATTAAAAATAAAACAAATATGTATAAACTAGAAAGTTAACCATGTTGAACAGGGGTCGGCAATCTAAGACTTTTTGAAAATTATCAGTCCCACAATTCTAAGCGAATTTCCTTATCTATTCGGACCTCGGTGAAGAATGCGATATTTACACTAACTAGTTAAAAGCCGAACTTTGGTTGGAATCCCTGTTTTGAAGCCGAACTTTGGTTGGACTCCCTGTTTTGAAGCCGGACTTTGGTTGGACTCGCTGGAAGTGGGCAAACTTCTTAACGTTCAAAATTTAACAGTTTTTTTTATTTAACAAATGTAAAGAAGTTAATTAAACTAACTTGACTTTGATTTTAACAGACCTTATTTCTAAAAAACACAGAAATTTCAAAAGTTGGAATGTTTTACAGAAAGTAGAATAGATTTATTTAATTTTTAGGTAAATACTTGTTATATAACTTAATAAATTATTACCTTTTTAACTTAGTATATGTATCGTTGAAACTTTCATTGAAAGCAATGCCATAATTTATAGTACTGATTGTTACATTGCATGAACTTATTTTTAGTAATCAAAAGAAAGTTTGAAACACGAATTTACAATGTTTCAGTATGTTCACTTAAAAATATAATTATGTACGTCTTTATACAATATTGTTTATTTCTGTGCAATTTTTTACTTTTATGTGTTGTATTTTGGAGAAAAATGAAGCACAAACTTGAGGCAAGCGTGGATTTTAGTGGGAATATTGATGGACTTAATTTCACTCGTCTATAACTTGTTACTATTTGATATATAGTTACTACAATTAAAGTTTAAATATTACACTTAAGGGCCCTGCCATCAAAGTATTTTTACTTTACTGTGCATACGTTTTTGAAAATGTAATATTCACATAGTTTACCGTTTCACGATATTAATCCTACCAATTATAGTCAAATTACGTCGCTAATGCATTTAAGAAGCTGCGTGGATTCTGAGACCAGTTACAAATAGATGAATATGGCACACCATCTGGTCTCAGATATTGCTGCTGGCCTGCGGGAGGTAAAAAGTGGCCGACCCCTGGTTTAAATGTTCGCGAAAATATTCTAAATAATAATAAGAACGAGGTAGTAGAATATATACTGGTGTTTATATAGACATTCCAAATGATAATATTTCTAGCAATCGTTTCTTCCAGTTAAAATACATAGGTACATGATAGGTTAAAATACATAATTGAAACATTTCCAATAGAGTGAATGGTTCGTTATGCAATATGTTTACTGACTGGAGCATTTCAATAGAAGCAAAGTTGACTACCCATATTGGAATATTGGTCCCAACATTAAGATATGCAAGAGAAACTTGGACGTTGCAAAAAAGTGATGAAAGTAATACGATAGAAATGAGAGCGTTTTGACGAGTTTGGAACAACAATGTGTGAGATAGAATAATGAATTAAGACATTAGGAAAGACTGCGAACTGATAGAAGATGTAGTACAATTTGATGAAAAAATGAGAATTGAGGTGGTTCGGTCACGATGAAACAAACATGTTTCTTTTATATTACAAACATTTTTGTGCTCCTCTATTGATGAGGGGAAAACCTTTAAACCGATAGGGTGATACCGTTACATAAAGTGAAATAAACAGTGTTTGATAAAATAAATTACAATGTCTTTAAACCTCCACAATATTAATGTCTTAAATAATAATATATTATAAATAATATATTACAGATTATACAAGAAAGTTGGAAAGATTTAGAGAAGGTGGCATGACTAAATAAATAAAATTTTGAATGAGAAAATAGTGAAACGTTTTAGTAGCATGAGAGTATACATGATAAAGTGTATGTATGACCATGTCAGAAGGGAAAGATGTTGGCTAGGATAAAAATGGAGATCTGTTCTCTCTGCCTATTTCAACAGAAATGGCGTGATGATTATGATGAAAATATTTTCTAAAAATCAAAAACATTTTTTTTATTACTGTCGAATAATTGGACCTATTTTGCGCAGTATGGCGCAATCTCTGGTGAAAACGACATATCATAAAGAAAGCGCCGCCAAAACTGTCTTGCCAAGTGGTGTTTTATTATAATGCGATTTTTTCCGCACTGTGCAGATGTTCTTTTGCAGCCCATGTCTATTTTTAACATAGACAAAAGCAAAATAAAAACAAGTCGTGTGTGGTAGTGGGGCATGAGACATCGACTAACTATTTTCGGAGAATAGTTCGGCATGCCATCATGAACACAATAGTAATGACTGATCTTAATTTATTGCAGGTATTACATTCATTCAAAATATGATTTCCTCTGTAACATTACTGACGCAGTTCCTTTAGGAAAAAAAAACAGACTTGGGTCTCGGTTTACAGATAAATATATATTTTTTTTATTTAACATTTTCTTGTCAATATATCTGGTGTATTTATTGCTTTAAATAATTGTTTCTTTAATCTTGCGACACCCCTCTTCCCCAAAAGATAACAAAAATAAAATTAAGACTTTGCGACTCCCCTGCAAAAACCTAATATATTTTTTATGCATGTGCACGTTGCCGCAAAAATGTTGTACTTGCACAAAGACGAAAAACCTTAACAGGTAAGAATATTGTTTTACGGCACTAACAGGGTTGCTGAACAGTTCCCGCGAGTATGTATAAGACCGTCAAGTCCAAATGTTTACATTTGGTAGCGACGTGAAGGTCACCATGAAACACTAGTCGGACACTTCTTACTACACACTATCACTAGGTATACCTATAATATAAAAGATATATAGATATATCCATTGATGTAAACCAGTGGTCGCCAAACCGGTCGCTCGCGTAGGATATTTTATCATATTTATAAATTTGCCTCTCAAATTTTATTATTGGACTCAGAAATGAAATATTTCTCGAACTGAATTTCAATGAAATGCTTATCAAGTTGCCGTTGTAATATGAATTTCTAAGTAAAATAGAGAAGCAGTCAGCGATGTATTACGATGGGAACTGCGCCATACACTTTGTCTCTTTCTCGCAAATTTACACAGTTCCACGCGACCGTCAAAGCTTGACGTTTACAAAGTTACCATTAATTTTGTTCTTTTCACCCTGTCAACAAAAAAATGAATAACAATAAAAAAAGTTAAAACCTATCATTATTACACAGAATGGGAAGAGGATTATTTCTTCATTGAAATTAAAGAAAAGTGTGTTTGTTTAGTGTGAAGTCCGATGTCTTAATTTATTTGAAGTAATATAATAATACTGTGTATGGTACGATAAAGGACGATGATAAAATTTATAAAGAAGGAATATGTATAAGTAGCTCACCAGACAAATTCAATTTCCGAAAGTAGCTCACGTCCTTATTGAGTTTGGCGACCACTGATGTAAACAATGACTAGAACTTTGGACTGTATTTTTTTAATAAATGTGATCGTTTTTTTTTTCGCGACCCACAGGTTAAGAAACGATGCTTTAAAGTAATTTATTTCAATCAACCAGCTTCTCTTTCATATTATCCGATAAGATAGGCTATCTACTCTTCGTGATCGAGTATGATTATCAGCCATCGTGTGAATAGAAGACGCCTGTACGTATATTAAGTTTATTGTGTGTACGCTGTTATACTTCAGCAAGTACACAGTATTGACAAAACAAACCCAAAGTTCCGACGGCAAGGAGATCAAAGTTTTAAGGCGATCGACAGATTTCATCTACTTTAGGCATCTATATGATACATCATTCTACACGTTTTTTTGCGTTTCATTCGTCTGGACTTTGGAACGATCTTTCTAGTTCTGTCAGGTGTAATTCATCCTTATCAATTTAAAAACTAAAAAACATTATTTATCTCAAAGTGTCTCTAACTCAAATGACCTTTACAATTTATCTCAAATGACCTTTACAATTTCCATCTTTATCCCTCTTTTCCTTGAGATTTATATATTTTGTTACTTTACTCGAGTATTGTATTGATTTACTAAGTTGAATATATTTTTATTTACACGGTCATAGATACAAGTAATAATTTTTAAGAAAAAACTGGTGGATCTGAAGTTCACATAAAAATGTCTCTGATATTGTAAGCTTTTAAATTTTAACGAGTGTTATTCCAATATTTCGTCATATACTCGTATGTCAAATTACTTTAAGTATTCTTCTATAAAGCATTTGTGGAAGATGGTCAAGTTAATTCAAAGTCGTATTAATCCACCTATAGAGGCATTTCTACCTTTTTTGGTTTTGAGAACCTTGCAATTCATCTTATGGACATGTAAGGGAGGCATTTGATAGCTTTATATTTCCCACTCTGATAAGCGACTGCGCCTACATTTCAAGAGATAGATAAGTACAAGGTGCTTCCTTTCCTGAGTACAAGTTCCCAAAATTTATTCACAAAAATTTAATATCTTTCAAAAAAATAATGACTTTCAACACTCTTGAAAAAATCCCCTGCGGCACGACTGCAACAATCCCAACGCGATTTTAACGATCGGAAGCACTGCTAGAAGTCATTCTCCGTCAGTATCTTCAACAAATCTTGGTATACAGCATGGATCTCTTCTGCCGTGTTGTATATATTTCGCCTTGAGATTCTTTGGGTGTGTTTCAACCGCCATTGCCGAGTTGCAGTCAACAATGTAAAATCGCCATGAAGATGACAAACCTCTAGAGGAGACAACACCTCGAAAAGTTCATCAAAATCAAAAACATACTAATGCAAATTACACACACAATATAGAAATTTTGCCATACAATTCTACTATTGATGAATATACGACTCGATAAGACTTTTGCGTTCATTTTATTTTAAATTATTATTATCATTATAGACAGGCAGCATAAATGCTGTTCATTTATATATTATATATCAAGTTTAACTGGCATTGGTTTATGAACAAAAAAAGGCAAAGGAAAAAACTAAAAGATAAAACAAAACACCAGCATTTTTGGGTGTGTGTCTAGGAACTTGTCCAGACGGTTTTAAACTGGTTCAATGTCGCAGCACTCACTACACCATTGGGCAGTTTGCTCCAAGATTCCACAAGTCGATTAACAAAACAATGTTTCCTTAAATTCTTGTGGAATTTAATTTTGGCGAGTTTCAACTGTCTTCGTTGCAGGGTACGCAATTTCAATAAACGCGGTCTATCTTCGTAAGTCAGATAAGTTAGACAGCTTGGAAATTTTGTTGCTCGTCTTTGAACCCTTTCAAGAAGTTCAGTATCCCTTTTAAAATTACAGTTCCATCTAATTTTAAAAGGGATAATGAACTTTTTGAAAGTATCCAAATTCTAGCCAAGGTCTAACATAGCTATTTTTTTAATAATAGGCAATCCACCCAAACTAAGATGATTTGTGCCACAACATTAAAGATATTATGCAATTAATTATACGAGTCAATATAATAAAAGTAATTTTCAAAAATTACAATCCTAGATAGTTTATATAATAGTTTCAACATAGCTCTTATAAACCAACAAAAATATTTGTGAAATCACCCGATCGAAAGATTTTTTTTTATAATGCAGAGTTTATTTGTTTTTTTTTTTTACAATATTTGTATTCTATTTCAGGTCATTAGACATTGCGATTCGTATAATAGATGCTTCTGAGAAGTCACAAGCTTAATGTTTAAATTGTTGTTATTCTATAAAAGTTGATTCAATCACATTTATTTTATCCCTTCAAATTATTATAATGTTATCAGTAGCAACATCCCCCCCGCCATATGAGAACCATAAATGAACAATGGCCACATAAATAAAACATATATATGCAAATTATTACTTGTATAATGCAGAGGCGGATTAAATTAATATGAGGAAACATATATAATTAATTGTGTAATATTTAATATATAAAATAAAACTTTAAAAAAATAAGGTCATTAATTATTTATTAGTTTTTTTAAATAAATTATTAAAAAAATTAAAAAGAAACATCGCTTACTAAATACAATTTTTTGTTAAAGTGAAAAAAAAACCTTAGGTTTACAACAAGGTGATTGATGATTTGTTAGTTTTAAATATTTTGTAAATGAAGTCTAAGGCTATCTAAATATTAAACTCATGTCTGACTTGTTTAATGCAGAGTATACGCCACTGGAATAACCTAACCGTGTTTAATATTTATGCAGGTTATTCCAGGACGACCCTCGTCGCAAAAAACTTAAAACTTTGAAACCTGTATTATCAATGGACGTAATTAACTCTATATTGCTCACTGACTGAGAACACTCCAGTTTGTGTGAACAAGCGTTAAAAAGAAAACGATATAAACGAAATGTTAATGTAGAAATATTTATAAGTAGTTATTGGACGTGTAAATGCTCAAGATATTCATCACACATTAACTTTTCCACTTATAGATCGATTGTAGCATTTTTTAAGTTTTAACTGTTATGGCATTTTTAGGAAACTTTATACGCAGTTGCGTAGAATTTTGAATATTCATGCATACTTACATACCATCACGCCGTTTTCCTGTAAGGGTGCATAGAAAAGACAGAGCCTCTCTTTTCTACGACTACATATGTAGGTACATATTTCGCTTCCTCAACAGCCCTACAACTCCTACGATTTCTTGAACTCCTAAAATTTTCTTATTTTCAAATGTATTTCCCTTAAATTGACCATCCTTTCTCGGCATTCATTTCTCACTAACGTCTGTACAATATATTTGTTTTAATAAATCCCTAATCAATAATTTACATGCCCAAACTACCTTAAAATTCGATACTTTATTATATAACATCAGCCCCTAGCTCTCATTCATCCTTAATGACTTCGTTTCATATCATGTCATACATCGTCACGCCGCACATTCTTCCCACTGAACGAATTTATACGTATAGGAGTTTCACGCCATATTGTCCTGTTTTGAGATATTTGGTTGAATCTTTTTTGCACGTAAATGGTTACGTTTTTTTTGTACATAAACGCCTAATTAATCTTAATTATACGGTCGTTTTATTTTAAACGCGCTTACCTTATTGTATCAAAAAAGAAAGAAAAATTGTTTACTTGCAATTTTTTTAAATTTCATATTAATGCCATATCTTTGGCCTGTCCAGTGAATATTTCATTTATTCAATCTTCCAAGAACTTTTCCACTTATAGATCGATTGTAGCATTTTTTAAGTTTTAACAGTTGAATGTTTAAATTGTCTAAAATTTATGTTTTTTTATTTAATTTATTAAATTGTATTTTTGGCTTTAATGTGGTGGCATAAATCATCCTAGTGTAGTGGATTGCCTATTAAAAAAAAGAGCATGGCACGTGCATATTAGTAGTACATTTTCTAACATATTTGTATGCTGTTTATTTATTTTACTTCCAAAAAGGAAAAAAAATCGTGGTAAATTGTTTTAATAATAATTTTAGAAAAAACTTATTTTAATGCCGTTCTTCATAATGCAGTTATCAAATTGATATTTCCTTCCAAGCTGTTAAAAAATATCAAGGAAAATGTTTCATTCGAGATTTTAGTACTCCGATGTTTTGTTATATAGATGGTATACTTATGAATAATTTTGTTCTATTTTTTTAAATTCAACAGATTTGTTCTATTTTTTTAAATTCACGAAGACTATTATACTCGTAATTTTAAATAGAAACGATAAATTATCAGATTTTTTTTCATTTTTACACGTTTGTCAATCAATAAAATATTGATTTTTTTGCGTGAAAATTCAATTCTAGATTCAATTATTAAAAATTACAGGTTTATTGGAATGCAGTCTGTCCCTTAAAACATTATTTTCAAAATTAGTCTGTGACAATTTAGTATAAAATTTTCGATCAATATTTGGTGTTTTAGAAATAAAACCTTGAAAATTCGCAATCTTAAAAAATATTTTCGAATATAAGAACGAAAAATTTGGTCATATTGTAAAGAAAATAAGTGCATATAAATAAAATAAATACGTCTTTTTTAAAGTCAATTGTAATCTTTTATGTTTATTTTAAGATAATAGAAAGCAATGCGACACGAAAATATTTTAATAGCATCAGATAATTCGATTTTTCAAAATCGATATTTTGTACATTTAGTCCATTACAAGCAATAAGAAAATTCAATTGAATTTGTAGGTACATTTAATATTTGTTTATCTTTAAAAATAGTGCACCGAACCTTGTTTATAAGACATGTCAACATTTTGTTCTGGTCAAACAAAAAATCCGAGAAGGTTAGCCCCGGGCGGCGCTCCGCCCAACTCAGGTAAAAATCAAACTCCATCGCACGACCAGATCAATGCTAGCCTTCGAAATCACAATAAACCGAAATAATCGCTCTCCCGCAAAACCTTCTTCCCAATTTTATTATATCCACAAATCGTCTACACGCCTCGATGGAAAGGGGGTGGCGAATCTGGCACCAGAAATCGATATACAAGCGTGATACACAGTTCTGTCGTAATAATAAAGAAAATAATTACCTCATCGGCGAATTCAAAATCACCATCGAATTTCTTTTTCTTCTTCGCGTCTACCAATGATATCGCGACGATACCCAACACAAGGAGAGTCCATGTCAACTTCATCTTGATACAACTAGACACTTAAGCGTGTTTTTGACAATGTTTTTCAACGCGCGAATCTGTCCGTGAAGCCTATACTCGTAGCTTTGTTTTTCTGTTAAAGCGATCGAAACACACTGACCGCAGCGGCCTCCCGATCACAATGTCTGCTTGAGACGATGCATTCAAAAACTAGTTGGCTGGAGGCACGAAGCACGCACACAGCGGCTTGACTCAGTATCGTATGGGTAGAAGCGCGCCGTACACAACGAGAGGTGTGTGGTGTATTCGGCTCGGTTCGGTATACACTCCTCTCCACCCGGCTAGAACGTGCTGCAATCGATGAGAGAGTCTTGCGCATGTCTCCCGAATAAATTGTGAGACGGCCGCTCGGCGAAGAATGGGTTATTCGTCCACGTACATGTTATTATAATATGTACACCGACGTACACTTTGAATACTGACAAGTACACGTCCTGTGTGCGGTACAATACATTTAATATGTATTAATTTCACCTTACTGCTAACTGGCGTTACATCACTCGTGTCATTTTTGCGGTCGTGAGAGAAAAAGGATCACTCACGAGGATATTTAAATTTGACCTTTTTATATAATGAAATGGAAGGAATGTTTGGAATTTTACGTGTCTTTATGAACCTTTGAATATTTAACGTATTCGTGCATACAGTAACGTATGAAACAAGAAAACAATTGCAATTTTTTTTAGTTTTCGTGAGGCTTTCTCACAGAATATTTTCTTTCTAAATGGGAAAAGACTTGATAATTTATTTTCATATTTTAATAACATGTATATTCTAGGTATTTAATTATTTTAATAAAGCATAGAAAAATATTCAATAGTTTCCAAGTTTCATCATAAATAATTCTGAAAAGTTTAAATATATTATAAATTCATACTAATTTGTATAAAACATATTGTGATAAAAATTGGTACTTTTGAAAATTAGTTGAAAATAAATAGGTAATAAACAATTTAGATACTATTCAAGTAAATTATTCTTTATTTCATAAATCCATCAATTCAATCAGTGAATAAGAAGGTATCGAAAAAATACGAGCACACGAGCATCAAGTTACAGCATCAAACTTAGCCATTTCAATACACATCTACGAGTATTGATTATGTATTTATTTTTAATGTATTCATTTAACCCTAAAAATATATCGATTTTTTATCATCTTTCTTGACTTTTATATATTTTAATAACATCACTTTTTCACGTTTTCATAACCGATTTTCTATAACTCATTTATATATGAAACTTCTTAAAACAATGGCAGATCCATAACCCATGGATGCTATTTGAGATGAGAATATGAAAATACATGGGTGTAAGGGGGGTTATGTAATATAACAGATCTCAAGCACCTACAAATAAATACATAATACTGTACACTTGTTCACCTTTGGCGGACTGTAGTTAAGCTTCGTTGGAAAGGGTTGATAGTATAAAGTATCTTGGAGTTTTTATTGATCAGTTTCTTCGCTGGGAGGTCCATATTAACGCTTTGAACATAAAAATCAGAAAACTAGGGTACATATTCCGTATGATTCTAAATGTGCTCAGTGAAAATATTCTTAAAAGTATATACTT
>CATKWJ010000911.1:0-26590 GCA_949825065.1 Odontocerum albicorne
GGACTGATTGTAACGTATCTTCCAAATATTGAACATATATGTATTGGACAATAATTAAATATATTTTTGAAGAAACATGTCAAATACAACCAATAATTAAAGCATAGGTAATATAAAAATATTTTTTTGTATTTTCACCTTCAAATAAAACTCACACTAACTTAACTGAAACAACGCAAAATAATTAAATTGACGAATAAATAGATGAGTGGATAGGGGTGAACTTGTTCAAAAAATTCTGTTCATCCCGGAAACATGTCCCATCAATCCCGGGGGAGACCTTGAACACATCTCTGCCACAAATTGTTACATGGAAAACCGGTGGTGTTAAATGCTTTTACCATATTTTTTAAAATGAACTAGTAAATATTTGATAAAAACCTTATTTACTCTTTACCAAGAAAAGTTATTGGAATGATGGTGTAATGTATCAAAAAATAGTTATGACTATCTATGAAAAGTTTATAAAAGTAGTATTCAATATATCAACAAGAATGTAATGTTATTTTATTTAGTTTTGAATCACCATAATTTTAAATTAATATTTTCTGCCATATAGATTTTGATTTAAGAAATAAAAAATGCCCTGTACTCGTACAATCGAAACAAATTATTCTGGCACTGGCCATAAGAATCAGGCAGATTACATATCTGTGTAAAAGGAAAGGATGCTCGTCCCTGTGTGAAAGGAAAGGGCATTCGTATCTTCTGTGCCACCATTGAACGTCCAATCAAGCTGAGAGCCGCTGGATTATGCACGTAGCTCACAGTTCATCGTCATACGAGTACTTATCACCATTTCGTAGTTTATATCATCAGATGCCACTCTCGTTAGCAATATCGGTGTCCCTCGACATCCCTTATTGTCTATTGAGCTAAGAATGAAGCGCTCATGAGGTAATCGGAATGATCGGAAAACAGTGCTTATCCAAATTATTAAAAAAAATCCTTATTGGTAATACTACCACATTAAAAAAGTTACCATAGTATTCTTGAGAACTAAACCAGGCCGAGACCCTTTTTTAATGTCGGAGAAAAATGCGTGAATTGGTTTTCATAGTATTGTACTCGTATAATAATAATAATAATAATAGTATTGTATAATAATAATAATAATAATAGTATTGTATAATAATAATAATAATAATAGTATTGTATAATATTTTATTATTTACGTCCAGGAAGACAGTTCTTGAAAATTCTTCGGTCAATGTCTTGCTATGCATGACAACTCCGATAAAAGTTTGGTTTGTAACCACGGTTCAAATTTTACTTATCGAAATTATAAAACCTGTTCACGATTCGAAGAATTAATTTCTGTATGTAAAATTTATATAATTTTATTTAAAAGAAATATGACTATATAAAGGAAATAACGAGCATAATTTTCATTCAGAAGTCAACATGTCTACACCATTCAAGTGCTTAGTGCTCTTTGTTCTTTTCCAGTCCTTGGTATTTGTTCAAGGTAAGTTAAAATTTTGGTTTCACTTAGGTATTTTCAGTACAATTTACGTTCTAACTCGTCGAAACAACAAAGTCTTGACTTTAATTTTAATTACTTTGTGATTTAGATTTCGTAGTAGCGTATTTGAAATAAAGCGATACATATGTTCAATAGCGTTTGAAGTTTAAAATAGAAACAGCGTATATCACTATTATTTTCAATGATTACAAAGGCAACAACTATTAATTTGATGAATAAAATTGAAAGTTTGAGGATTTTTTTTCATCTTTCTATTTTAAAAATTCTTATTATTATGATATACTTACTAGCAAAGTCTTATTTTCAAAAGGAAAGCATTTGGTTGATTTTAGAGAGTATTGTTTAATTTTTACACCTTCAATAACCCTCCATTTACGCAGGTAATTGGGTTCCAAGAAATAAAACCGCTTAAATGAAAACCGTGTGAAAAGGAACAAATACTAAAATACGAGTACGAGTTTACATACTCGTATTTTTTGATATTATATTCTTTAAAAAAAACTATTTTTTTTCAATGAATATGTAAAGTTGTTCCTCATAATTAATACAACACACAGTTTGATGACATATTTATAATTGACTTCTTCGGAGAAAAAATTACAGAACTTACGATTTGCTGTACCAATTCGAAAACAATATTTTACACTTTCGTTACAGCCTGGTGGGCTTATTGCCATGTGGCAATATGTTCCAACCAACCAGAAGGATGTTAAAGAGGCGTTAAGTGAAAACCAGACTGGAATTCTTTCTTTTCGCAACCTCCGGGTCGGGAGACAGGCGTTTTACCAACTAGACCACGGAGGTCGTCAATCTAGCTAGATGAAATTTTTCATTCTTACTATTGTCGCTCTTACAGTTATAGCTGCTTTAATTTTTGATATTCCTAGTATATATTATCTTGCTACAATCTGCTCCTTTGCTGTTGTTTTTTGTTCATCTAGATTTACTTTCTTATATTAAAAAAATTAAACAGAATATACTGCGTTAAAGTGAATACTCGTTAATGGATCACGGAAATAGAGGAATAACTGAATCTTGTATATATAAACTGGAAAAAGATTTTCAATGATTATTTTGACAATTGATACGGCCTGTACAATTTTTTAAATAAGTTTTTGTATGTAATGCATAATAACATTCTTATTTAAAGGACACACCGACCATAAAGTATTACATCAAGAAGCAGAAGAACTTACTAAAGAAGATTTTGAAAGTGAGAAAATTGCTGGTGGAGTAGGAACTACCATCGATAAATTTCCATTCCAAGTAGGAATAAAAGTAGCAAATCTCACAGTATGTGGGGGCGCTATCTTGTCGACTGCATGGATCCTCACGGCCGCGCACTGCGTCGGTGGGTGAGTGGGAAATATTTATTCAATTGCCGTATTCATTTACGTCATATTTAGTTTTATTTACCATATTTATTTTATTTTTGATAAGTCGTGATGAATTTGAAGCATTTTTTTAGTTAAAATTACAATATTTTTTTAGAAGTACTTGTGCAATATCTTTTTTGTTTTGTACATTTGTTAAAAGTTACCTGTTATGAGTGTGTGTTCAACTTTTGATGTTTTTAATTTTTTTCGTTTCTTTACTTCTCATAATGAATGAAGACAACATTTTTCAAATCAATATTTATATTTTAACCGATCTTTTCATGCTTTTATTGTTTTTAAGCGCATTGTTTTATATTTATTCACGTAATAAATTTAACATTGTATAAATAAATCAAAATGTTTCTTTAATTTTTTAAGGGCAATACCATCCCTAGTAGCAGTCCAGGCTGGTAGCACCACTTTCGGCACTGGTGGAACTACCTTCACTGCCCTAAATATCGTGGTGCACTCCTTGTATAACGCTTCCAAGAACAATGACTATGATTTTGCGTTGGTACAAATTAATGGCACCTTAACTTTTGGTACCACAATCAAAAGCATACCTATTCCTGTGCAAAATAAAGCTGTGCCATTTTTAGGAAATATTGCAGTTTCAGGATGGGGCTTAACATCGGTATGAACCCTTTTTCTTTTTAAGTATTTTACCTGACATTAAATATTTTTTCAGACAAGTCAAACATTTCAATAACAAACACTAAATTATGTTTTTATTTACTTCATTATGGATTATTATGATTATCCAATATTGAAATACAATAAAAACTGCTTCTTATGCGCTGATTGAGACATAAATACATTTTTTTTAATTAAATAATCATAAAATATTTTTTAACTCTTTCTGTATACTATATTATAGCAATACTGTTCATAAATAATTTAAATAATGAAAATGTTGAGAATATAATGGCATTTAAGCTTTACTTCTATTAAATATTAATAAAACAGTAAGACCAATCTTTTAAATAATAAAATATTTATAAATCTATCTGAACTCTAGTGTAATTATTTTCAAAATCAATTCAAATAACTAGATGAATGAAAAAAACAATCAAACTTGAGTTAGTTATGATAAGTGACGCAAGAAAAGGGGTTTAATCAATTTATTGCAATGCAACAAGTTTTATATTTCTATGTTTTGTTTTATAAAGTAAACCGTTGTGGCATTATTTGTAAAAGTACAAATTCAACTTGGAAAATTTTCCGAATGTTTGAAATAATCTAAAATTTATCTTTTAAAAATAATTAATTTTGGTAATAAGATAATATTGTATAAGCCAATTATAAATGCGAATACCAGGTAAATTGAACAAAATTTAAGAAATTCAACTTGCAGTATACATTTTTAATCACTTTTGTTTTTGTGAGGGAAACACGTAGGTAAGGAATATAGGATTAACTGCCTAAGTCATTTTTAAGTTGTTCCGTTAATTGAGTTTATACCAAATTTGACGTTACTGAAGTAAGGGCACCTTAAACAACATGTCATACGAAACGTGACATACTTAGACATTTTTGTCACTCGTAATATTGTCGAAAAGTTTCCCTGTCACATGGAGTGAAAACAGAATGTGTAAATCTGAATCCACGGGTAAGTTAAATAGAATATTTTAAGAGGAAACGCGCCATTTTCAACTCATTTGCATCATATTTGTTTAAAAATATTCATGGGATTTAAAAAAGTTTGATAAAACATTCCCGTTTCATATTTTCTTATCGGATTTGATTAACCTGAAAATGTTGAATAAGGTAAATAATTGTTTTAATGATATTCCGGATGTTGTGTATTGCAGCCCTTAATTTCAATTATAAAATAAATGTTTTTTTCCAAATCGTTAACACTACCAGATTTAAATGCAGTAACAACTAGTTTGGAAATATTTTATCAATTAGATTTTTATTTATTTATTTTACACATGACAAGAAATATACACAATTTGCGAAAAAACCACAGGTAATTTAATTTGGACACACTATTTTAATGGATCTGGGTTTGTTGCCTTTCATTTGTCGTGTCTCCAGTAAACTAGGCCTTTTGCCTGTATCTCACTGATGATATATAGCATAAAAAAATAAAATCGATACTTTTTTCAGATTTTTTATTATATAAAACTCCGTTGCACATTCTCATTAACGTGACACACAGTGACACTCAATTACATGTGTATATATCACGCTAAATCGAATCCCTCACACTACATTACTCCAGACAGACCAAAACGTTCATCCCACAATATACTAAATCTCAAATTCACCTCTTTAGATTAGATACCATATGCGAGTACATTGTGGATAATATTATTTTTTATTTACAATTTGACAGAAAAGTGAATACACGTGTAGCAGTTGAAATAATTTATTACGAAATTTTCAATCAATATTTATTGAAATAATAATCACATACTGATTCAACAATAATCGTCACTATTGGGGATGACAAATTTTTATGAAACCGTGTTCTCTCGCAGAATGCGTTTTCACATTTGCTCACGTCTGCCCAATAATTCGGATACAAACGGGTTAAAGAGGAAAATCACCATATTTTAAGACAAGCGAGGGTATCCTGTCACTAATGACACTTCGTACCTTTGTAGGAAGGATCTACTCCACAACAAACTTTGAGGACTGTAAATGTCAGGATTATTCCCCTGAAGATTTGTCGCCTCCTGTACGCTGGCACCGCTACTATCACGGATCGGATGTTCTGCGCTGGGAAATTAATCTTCGGCAGAGGGTCATGTCAGGTAACTACAACACCGACATTATTTAAAGCACATATAATTTTCTGAAATGTTGCATAGTGAAATATGCGATGTGTAGGATATTTTGGAGAATAAAAACACATTTTAAAATTTTTTTTTCAATAAATTGACAAAAAGAATATTAAACTTAATTTAATGAGATATATTATTGTTAATAATGTTTATTTGAAACACGCCTTTCAACAAAAAAAAAATCATGTAAACTATGCATATGCACTTTTAAAACAAAAAATTATCATTTTAAAAAAATAATACCAACTAAATTTGTAATATGTTATTTTCTGAATTATTTTAAACACACCAATTTAAGTGATCTCTGTGGCCTGGTTGGTAGGTTGTCTGTTTACCAATCCGGAAATTCCTGGTTCAATTTCCGTTAGAATCCAGATTTTTTTAAAAGGTTGTATTTTTACTGAAAAGCTTTCTGGTTGATTGGTGAGATCGTTCTTTGTATAATGAAAGTATATTATATTACAAATATAAAATAATTTTGTTAAATTCACTCATCGCTTACATTTTTTCCATTAATAAATGATTTGCAATAATTATTAAAGAAAATCGGAATAAATATGATTGTTTGACTATCACCACAAGTTTGATAAATTTATTGAAATAATTTTTTTAAATTGTTGAATAAAATAAGTTTAACTAAGGTTTTAAACAAATATTATTGTTAAACTTCCGAGTAATTTGTCAGAAATTACTCTTAATATTTTGAATAAAATACCAAAAATTTAAAAAACCAACTTTTAGTAGAATTCAAATGAAAAATTAAAGCGAAATTAAAGATTCACTTTAATACTAAAGTAAAGATAACAAGAGAATAAAAAAGGCGACTTGATAACTTTTAAAGTCGAATTTAACTATATAATTCATTAACATTCTAAAAACTACGCCTCAAAGTCATCTTACACATTGTTCATTTTCGGTACAAGTATTCTTTAATCGTAAAAACTTGAATATTGGTAACAAATATAATTTCAAATTGTTTCAAAATTTGAAACAATTTATTTTTAATATGAACATTTTGATCAGAAAATTGCGAAGGTTGGTACAATTTTAAGTTGTTGCACACACGAGTGCTAAAATTTTAAAATAACTATCGTGGGTAACTAGTACAATTTTAAGTTGTTACAAACATCAATGTGAGAGGAGATTGTAAAGGGTTTATTATTCCATTTTTAACTGTCTATTTTTCACTTAATTCAAGTTTTCGTAATTGAACTGTGATGTTAAATTATTTGTTTTCTTCTTCAGGGCGATGTGGGAGGTGCTGCAGTGTATCAAAATACAGCCATTGGAATTGCATCCTTTGGTATAAGCTGTGGGAACCCCGTTTTCCCATCGGTGTTTGCCAATGTAGCCAGCGTTACCGAATGGATCAAGGGAATTACAGGAATTTAAGGCTTTATTCTAAGACCCAGGTGGATTGTATATGATATTTGACCTAACTAGTAAATTGACTTATAAAAATGTATTCTTATTTTGTATTCCTTTTGTATTTTTATACTTTTTTAACGTATGTAATGAATTTTTGATCTTAAATGAATAAAACAATATTTGAAAACAAACTTTATTTTATTTCTTAAGATTGAGTTAAATTTATTAATTTATTTATATATGACAACAAATCTATAAATACATAATTTATGAAAAAAATAATACGCTATTTACTGTAGACACACAATTTATATGGATCTGGGTTTGTTACCTTTCATTTGCCGTGGCCCCAGTAAACTAGGTTTTTGCCTGTATCTAACTGAGAACGTATAACATGGAAAATGATTTGATGTTTTTTCTGATTGTTGATTATACAATACTCAGTTTACAAACTCTCGTCAACTTAATAAACAGTGAGACTCAATTACATGTATGTATCACGCGAATCCAACCCCGCATATTTCATCATTCCCACAAATTCCCGCACATAATCATAAAAAGAATAAATACCATTCGGACAATAACCTAGGATAATAGAAAAAAGGTACTCGTAACCAGTATTAGAAAACTTTTTTGTTTGAAATTAAGGACAAATCATGTGATTAATTGATATCACTACTTTTGTTTCAAAGATAATATAACAAATATTCTTATTGTAAAAAAATATTTCAACACAATTTCTTTTCTTTGAAATAAAAGTAACAACAAAGAGCACAATTATTTAACCTACTTTTAAATATAATATGTCAAAACTGTTGGTTGTTCAGTAATATTGCAAAAAATTCTGATTTGATAGTTAAAACTTTACAATTTGGGTCAATTCATACTTATAGATTCATTATCGTATTTAAATTTAAGACTCCACTGAAAAAACTATTCATCCAAATAGTTTCCAATATATGTTTGAATACGCAGGTATAAATCTTAATAAAATAAAGGTAGTATGATTTAAATAAAATTAAAATGTTTTGAGAATATCAGCCAATTTTTAAACGTTACATCTGAGAAATATTTGATTTTTAGGCGAATGCAGTACACTTTATTACAATGTAATTATATGGTAAAATAAATTGTTTTTCTTTCGCAGGTTTACGAGATGTTCGTAGCAGGTTATCAGTTTCAAGTCCTTTCACCTATCTTCACTTGTCACTGGGGTTTGCAAAACAAAAAGTCCCGCCCAGCGTGGCGAGAAAGGCAAAACAGCATGAACCGTCGCCATTTTGACGTATTCAAAAGGGAGGTCTTCGCACGTTACCACAAGGACCCACTTCGCATGTTGCAGCCCAAGAAAGGGCCCAAATCACAGAAAGGATGAAAAACAGCCCCCACCGACTGCTTCTACAAAGTCTTCGGGTGGAAAATCTTCAAATGGGGGTGTCACGCCACTTAACTAACAGTTGATCTTTTGACTAGTTGAATTGTTTCCGGATTACAGGTGATAAGTTAGAAGTTTGTAGCAAGTGGGATCTTTTGACAAGTTTGCTGAGCCACACTATCTCCAAGTTTCAATAAGTGGTTAGAGGAACGAACTATGGATAATCTTTGTTGAATAAAAGTTTTTAAGATATCAGAATTTAATCAGTTGCTGTCGTAAGATTGTCTATTGTTTATTCAGTTAAGATTTTAAAATTACGAGTTAAAGAGATGTTTAAATTTTCGGGGAATCTTGATCATAATATTGTATTTAAATAAAAAGTGGTATAATTTTACAATATTTGCTAGTTAATTGTACAAAAGTTATAAAAACAATCCGGAAAATAAACATAGCTTTTATAACATATACAAAAATAACAATCAGTGTGTAATTAAAAATATCAAAAGAATATTTTCAAGTGAATGAAAATCAATTCACATTTATGTTTTGTCAAAAACTATTTTAATCAAATCGTAGATGTAACCGTAGACTTAAGATACCTGTCCTTTATCAACCTTGTAAATGATTAAAAATGCATTCATTTTCAAAGAACTTTTACCCTTTTCTAAAAGAAACACTCACTTTCCAAAACTTATATACGAAAGGGTAAACTTTTCGGATCAAAGGAATAAAAGTATCTTAATTTGTTTGATGTCTTCATAAAATAATACTTCTCCTTTCACTTTCAAAAAACGTTTTTTTTCGACTTACCTTATATTTATCTTATTCCAATACTGTAGCGCATATCTTTTTAGTACTCGTATATTTAATTTTGAATTTAAATTCAAAATAAAATAGCATTGACATATCATAATTTTCTTCAATTTTTGAAAATAAAATTATTAATTGTAATTGTATATCTTTATGATTGCTTATGTAAAAAATAAAATGAATAAGTGTAATTGTATATCTTTATGATTGCTTATGTAAAAAATTATTTCGTGAAGCTTTTTTATTGATTACACATTAAATGTTTTTTAAGGTATTTTTTTCTTCTTCTAAGGTATTGAATCCTGCGTTGGAGCACCCTTGAGGAGAGTCTGACCTCTAAATGCCACTTTATAAATTGTTATTTCATTATTATTTTGATGGTTATGTATTCATTTTTGTTTGATAAATACAATCAGAAAAAAATATTGGAATTAGTATTAAGAATGATAGCTTAATATGATCAAAAAATATTAATCCTTTCTATGAAAGATTTAAAAAATCATAAATCTTTAATTTATATAATAATATGAAATTATTATTCAAAGTTAAGGCATTAACATTGTGAAGGTTTAAATAAATTATAATATGTTTTATCAAACACTGTTTATTCCACTTTATGTAACGGTATGACCCTATTGGTTTCAGAGTTTTGTTTGTGCTCATCAGGGTGATGAGGTGAAAACCTTGAAACCGCTAGGGTCATACCGTTACATAAAGTGGAATAAAGTGTTTGATAAAACAAACTACAATATGAAATGATGAGTCGGTCTGATTTGACGAAATAGATAACATGAAGACGTCTCAAATCTTTGGATATTTTGTCCAAAATTTAACAAATGATTAAATCATCAAATCAGTTTTTTTTCCACAAATACTTATTTGAAGTTCATAAATACATTGCTATCAATTTCACAACAATTTAAAGTTATAAACGTTTAAAAAAATTGTAATTATAATATTAAATTTTAATCAAGGACCATAAATTGAATAACCTGATTTTTTGTGTATTTTGTTCAACTTGTTTATTTTTAAAACATAAAAAAAACTGATAAATTTTTTTTACACAACATAAATAAAAAAAACAGGTTTTATTTTGTCATAAATTCTAAAACTTTTTATTAAAAATTATTCAGAGTTGATTTGGATACAATTTTTTTTAAGGATTATCGCGTTGTGTTTTAAATATGATTTTTTTTGTTTCAAAAACTTGATACATTTTTTTGCAAAATGAGGAAAAAAACATTGTGATCTATTGTATAATATACATTCTTAAAATATCTGTGATTTTCTGTTTTTCATGCGCTCTTCCATTTTTATATACTCTTACCTATATTTTCGTAATACACATTATTTAAAAGTATAATTGTCTGTGGTTAATACAATCAAAATATATGAAAAAGTACTTGAGTAAGTAATTGAAATAAATAATATTTTAAATTGATATTGTCTGCTATTTGTGTAAATGTTTTATTTTGATTTAAAATGTTAGACTATTCCATAAAATTGATGTTCTTATGATACTCATAAAATTTTTAAAATGCTATTAATTTTTTAACTATAAAAAAATAATTCAGGATCATGCTGCAATAAGCGCTTTTTCGAAAAAAACACGAGCTTTTAAGGTTAAGTGTCGATTTGTAAAGATCTGGAATAAATTTAACGTCATAATGTAATAGAACTATATTTGTATCTGAACCTAGCGATCCAGAAATCATATTTATAGAGTATTAGTGTTAACACTGGGGATTCATGTTAACTCAAATATAATAAAACATTGATACACTGTTTTATCCACTTGAAGCTATAGTATATCATACTGAGGTATTCCAAACTGACTCAGTTCGGAGTTACTGAGTCATTTCGTACTCCTGAAGACGGGTCGCGTAAGACTTGAAACTAGTTGGGTTAAATATATATTTTCAAGTGGATAAAGCAGTATTTAAATTTACAATTATATTTGAATTCATAAATATAAAATAGATTACATTTTTCATGCATTCCGTGTTCAGTTTTGTAAATAAGAAAGATATTTTTCCAAAAAAGTACTGTTTAATCTTATTCCAGCATTTCTGAATGTTCCAAGAAAGTAAAACAGCAACAAAAATATTTTTTTTTTACATTCTTGTCTGAGTTGCAGCATGCCCCTAAATTAAATTAATGTTTAGATCACACATAGACAATTAATGCTTAGAAGGTGAACAGAAACACTTATTGTTTATTTTTTTCAAAAATAATTTTATTACCTAGTAATATGAAAATTATATTTTGTAAAAAGAGAGTAATAAATAAATCAACAAACTAAATAAATTGTGTGTTCTCTTTATATATTTAAAAAAAAATCTTTTTATTTTGGTAAAAATAAATTAAAACGTATTTAAACAAATAATAAAATTACTAAAATTTAATCCCTTATATATTTTTCCTGAAATTTTTCGTGATGAAAAAAAAAGAATGCTATATTTTTAACACATATCATTACGAAATAAATGTTTTTTTTTAATTATCTCTCGTGCTGAATTTGCAATTTATCTCATAATTAGTAGCTTCTAGGAAAATAAATTTTCATTTGGAATAAATACAATGCGTATTACAAGTTTTCAGCTAAGATTTGTTTTGTTATTCTTCTTTCTAATAAAATGCCAAGTATAGTATCTATATGGAATATTCTAAATAAATCTCCTCAGTGGCACCTTTTCCCCTTCAAATTGTATGTCATCTGCATAAAATATTGTTGAAAATGGCAAAATTGTAAAGAATATAATGTAAAAAGCACCCGTTCTCCAAAATATCATTAAACAGAATACGATATATATGTTATAAATATTATTATTATAATACAAAAAATAACAAAACATTTTGGAATATTAAAAATTCCGAATATAAGAGTCATTGAAAATTCTGGAAAGGATAAAATACATATCAAATGTTTAAACATAAAAAATTACTGACCAATTCCGAAAATATTTAAAATGTTTCAGAATTTCCTAAATCTTTGAAAAAAATACTCAATAATACGAGTACTTCTTTAAAAAATCAAAAGTATTATTAATCTAAAACATCAAAATATTAAAAAAAAAAAAAAAAACGTAAATGATAAAATATCTTGAAAATACGACATCAAAATCTTTTAAACGAATCATAAATGTCAAAACAATCCATCAGATTAAGAGCCCTTTTAATTCAAATTAATATCAATCAATTATTATTTTATATGATTTACCATTCAAAATTTGATGGGATGCCTAACTCATTACTACAAGTTAAATTTTTGCATTAAGGTTGGAGACTTGTTGAAAATAAATCTAAATTTATATTGATTCAGTAAACGCATCTGGCATTTTTTTTAATTTTGATCATATCCTTTTAGTAAGTCCAGTTAAAGGTAAATAGTTTACTTCAAAAGGATTGAACACTGCTAGAAAAAATATTCAACTTGATTGTCTATTAATTAACACATTTGTTTTCAATCGAACGCCTACGAAAGAAAATACTCTTAAACAAAGAGTTTTCCTTACATGTTTGACCATTATCGATTCACTAGTTTCAAAGGTATTTAAACACAAAGTAAAAGTTAGCACACGCGAGTACTGACAAAGACGAATTAAAATGGTCTGAAGATATCGATCGGTTCCATATATTGAATTTCATGTGATCTCTTACAAAAAAGGGTTCGTGAAATTAAAATGGTGTGCTTTTTTGACTAAAACTTCCTCAGTCATCAAAAAACAATTACAACTCACGAATAATTGTATTAATTACCTAAAAGCTGTTATTACGTAAAACATATTTATTTAGAGAAAATAGCTTTTTGATAAAACACCAATAATAAAGATTCTGACATGTTATTTTTCATTAATTGATAATGCTATTCGTATGAGCAGAACATTTGGATATAGGTATTTTGACAGTTTTCTGTTTTCAACTAATGAAGAGTAAAGAAAAATGATTTACGTCTAGGATATTCGTTTTGTTCGGGATATTATCATATTTAACTTTTGCTAATCTCCTTAGCTAATGTAAGAGAAAAGTTTTTGAGACACTATGAAGTTTTGGATCACTGAGGGGAGCAGTTTGGAATATAAATAATTGGCGTGCTTTCCCTTCCTTGAGGGAGAATGATGGCGTGCCTACTATTGAGGGATAACTTCTCCTAGATTAGTTGCTTCAAAGGACCTTGTTATGATTTTCTACACAAAGGTAAGGAATTCATTTGGCAAATGAAACTTTTTTTGCTTTTTCCTGTTAACATTATTTATAGTGAGAAAATAAAATTGCTTATAAAAAGAGATACAAACACCGGAGTTCTGTAAATGCATTTCATTTCGTTATTTTAAAATTTTGTTTTAATTTAACCCCATATTAATTTCAGTTTGATTTCACAATCACGAACGTTGCTACGAAGACGTAATAAGTCCCTTTCTTGCATGATCTTCATTTAAATATAAAAAAAAATATATTTATAAGTACGACGTCACGTAGTGACTAAGAAGGAACTGCCCAAAGGAACTCCTCAGGCGGTGACACATCTGAGTTTGAAGAAAATAGTACCCACTACGGACTTCAGGTTCGATATCACAGGGAAGGCATATTACTCGTAGATCAGTCAATAAACGTATATAGAGGCTTAAATCATGGAGTTCACACACCCCAGCAAGTGGCCAGTACTTTCATAGAAAACGTCGAATGCAGCAAAACTATCCTTAGATGCCATTAAATTATGACAACTAATCGGAAATTGACTTGATTATCAAAGTACCACAAAATGTGATCTACCTTTTGATCCAGATGATCGCAAAAGTTACATCAAAACGAAGAGACCAGGCTGAAGCTTAAAAAATCACCATTAAAGTGAAGTTCAATAGCTTGGATATAAACACACAGCCGAGGTGCACCCTGATGCAACTTCTCATAGAGGTCGTCTATCTTCTCACGGGGGTCAACGATTATCGTTCTTGCTAGTTGATAGCTGAACGTCTAGGTAGGACGTCATCTATCCTCGTGGGTTGACCTTTATAGAGAAGAATAATTACGATGCGACGCTAGACCTCTAGATCAAATTGAGCGAGCTCCGTTAATGTTGAGAGTGCTTGTGCCGAGCATATCCTAAAAGCCTTAACGATAGCTGACATAGCGCCCACCGTTCACTGTCAAGCAGCATATTTTTGACAACTAAAAGCCAACGTCTATGGATTTAAAATCTGGCTGCACAGCACTCAATGTCCAAAAATTCTGCATTATAATAGAGTCTGTCCGTACTGATTGGTAGACCCCATATGAGTTTCACTAAGCGCGTAACAATTAGAAACTCTTTTGTACTCAGCAGGGACCTCGCACTCAGCAACAAGGACCCCATATTCCTTGCTTTAAACGCTTAAATTCTGAAACCTCTACATATTTAAACATTGTCTCATTTTTTCCAATAATACTTTTATAATCCTTAAACCGACGTCAGATGACCTCCGTGGCCTAGTTGGTAAGACGCCTATATCAACCTGGAGGCTGTGAGTTGAAATCCCGGTGGAACCTAGATTTTTTTAGTAAGGATTGTTTGGTTTTCACTTAAGACCTCTTTAACATATTTAAGGTTAGTTGGAAGAGGTTTCTAGACGGCATTAAACCCGCCAAATTTTATTGTATACGACGAAACTTTTATACAAAATAATACTATATGACTAAAATTAAAATACTCAATAAATTACTTTTACCAGTTGGAGTCCCGATAAGTCCTCGGGCAAGAAAATTTGACTTCACTATGACCTCTTCTGAGTTACTTAACATCCGTGTTCAAAATTGACCTAAATTATGAGAATTTAAAATAAAAGTAAAAAAAAATACAGCAAATGTGCAAAACTATGTAATACAACACAAAAAATATGGAAAAAAGGTCAGAGAATACATATTTTTAAAGATAATAATATTGTACAATAAACAATAAGCTGGTAGATAGCTAACATATTTGCATTCGTCATTGGTGCTGCATAGATTGTTGACTTGCAATTAGTCCAATTAATGAGTTGCCAGTGTGCATATACATACACTAATGTATTCTCCATATGCATTGCATCAAAATCTGCCAAAGAATCATGGGCAAACATATTTGAAGCATTACAATAAATTGATAGTCTAAATATAATTCGGCATTAATTTTTATAGCGTACTTTAAGTTATTTTTGTTCACGATGACTGAAAAAGTTGCTCTTTATATTAGACTTCAAACTTATCTGGACGTATTTTGTTCTAGATCTGGCCCTATAGTGACCCACCACTTAATGTTTCGGGTCTATGGAGAAGTATTTACAAAGTTTGGTTAAGATCCTTTTCTAATCGTGTAAATAAGGGACCCTTAACTTTCAAGGTACTTTTTACCCTCAGTCAGGCACTGCCTAAATCACTCCATGTTTCAGATCTATGGAATGGTATTGAAAATTTTTTATTACGTTCCCGTCAAAAACGTGAGAAGAAGATACCCTAAATATCCGGATATTTTTTGCCTTGAGCCGGATCCTGGTTAACCATTTAATTTAATTTTCTTATCAATATCAATCTATGGACATAAAAATAAAAGTTGTACTGTATAATATCATTTAAGACCCTTTGCTCAGTCCATGTTCAACATTATCAACGAATTTTTTTTTCACAACTTAGTTCAGTTGCAAAAAAAAAAAGAAAATACCAAAAGTGTTCGATCAATTTTTTATCCTATGTTAAACTCTGGTTTATCATGCTATTTTACGTTTGTGAAACATAGTAAAACTGCTATTTTTAGTAAATATCTATTCAGAATGACAAAAATACAAATAAATCGAACACTCGAAAAACGTAAAATGTAGACTACAATAGCGAAAAATAGCACCGAAATAAAAAAAAGAACGATTTTTTTATTGAAAAGATATACATTATGCGGTCGTCTTTTGTTTGTTTGCAACTGACGAACTTTGAGCATAAACACAAATTGTAATTATTCATATTTTGTTACAAAACCAAATAATTTGCTCTACAAATCATAAAGCGACATAAAAACCTAATAAATATTATTTCAATTAGTGTTATTTGATTGCATCTACCCTCTCACGGTTTTCAGGTAAAAATGTAGCCGTACACGCTCTTGTCAAACAGACTGTATATGTTTTTTGTGACATTCATTACCTTACCTCGTATCTTTTGCAATTTTACACTATAAATGCAAGAAACACCTAACCACACCAGTACTACTAAGGTAACATAATATTAAGAGTATCTTTTCAGTTCGAGAAACCCAATCAAAATTTAAAAAATATATATAAAAGAAATGAAGGATGAAAAATCTATGACTCAATATTTTAAACATATGTTACAGGTATTTCTTGCTTTACGATTCCCCAGTTTTATGAGTATTTTTACCTGTAAAATATGGCTTGTTGCCAAACGTTAAATTTCTTTCAATGAAGGTTATAATTTCATTGAAACAGACAATGAAGAGCTTTACAAAGAAGTTCTGCTTGAAATTAAAAATAATGAAATAAAATAAGCTGAAACTTTCATTAGTTCCTTATAACTTTAGGAATTTAAGGAAGTTATTAAAAAACTTGAAAAAGCGATAAAAGCATTAATAATTTTGAGGCAAGTATAAAGTTATTTGAGATACATTGAAATTATTCAGTTGCTTGAGAGTTTTGGGAAGAGAAATATGTACAAAATCACTAATTCTACATCCTCAAAGTATAAAAATCCATTTTTTTTCTATTTATATATTTTATAGTTTTTTTTTGTCATGTTGTACCATGCCAAATATATTTTTTGGGAATCTAAGATCCACATATATCGTTTGTTCTATGAGAAATTATTATTTACTACGAGTTATAAATGTAAGTAAAGAACGGATTCTTTGATTCGGCCTCTATTTAGAAATATTTGATATTGCCTGTATCAGATTGCAAATAAATTAATTGATAAATCAATGTTCTACTTATGATTACGGGAACATTCGATTTCACTCAAATTGTCAATTGATAAAAAATTTGACCACCGCAATACATGTATCGATCAGTACAAATACTCGTATGTGTTATGAAAAACTAAATTTATGTCAAACATAGGTTACCTAAAATATGAAGTGAATATCAAACTTTTCATAATAAATTGAAATATATTCACTAAGTAAGACAAGATGAGAGAAATAAAATCTGGGTCTATCTTTATTCAAGGCGAGTCTGGTAAGGTGTTAACATCTTTCGTTATTATAAACACAAAATAATATATATGGCTCTAGAATACATACTGAAACTATGAAGTTATAGCGGATTGCTTATCTTTATTTGTCGTGATGATCTTGATTTATATTCAATAAATATAGACTCAGGAATGCGGATATAAAAAAGCGAAAGTGACAACGGGCGATAAATAATAAGTCTTGACAGTTGAATGAATGACAATAATAATATATTTATTTCTCAGCGCGCGGACAATTTATACCAATGAGTGAACCAGTTCGCAATACATATTCTGTCTTGCTCTAGCGCATGGATCGGCGGTAGATTATTTATTTGTATTTGGAGATGGCTAGTCGAGTCGCAGATACTACAAAATAGTAAACATTGTTGTTGTCCGTAGCGTGTGACACTATATGAATGCTTCATCGGTCATTGACCCTGTATGTTAATTATTAACAATAATTAATTTAATTTATTTGTGTTTAACAATTCACTTATTATTTTGACAATTATTTATTTACTAGGTAGGTATCCTACATGGCTCCCTTCTTAGTGAACGCAGAGGGCGCGTGCCTTGCGTGAACGTTAGGTTCCGGTGCATCTGACGCCTGGACTGGTTATCCGTTTCCCGTTGTGAAGTAGGTACGTGGATAACAGCAGCGCGTGGCGTTTTTTCCCGGATCTGTCGGTCAGATGGGTGATGCGGAAACGGGGGGTAGGTTTGGTCGTCTCTCACTAGATTTGAATTGTCTGCGGTGCTTGGTTGGTCGTTGCGTTGATCGTCGATGATTGGTTGTGTGGATCAAGTTGCAGATGGCGTCCGATGTGGAAGGTGGATCTGCAGTTGCTTGATGATGGTGGTGATGGTGTAGATCAAGTTGCAGATGGCATCCGATGTGGAAGGTTAATCTGCGGTGGCTTGATGATGATGGTGATGATGTAGATCAAGTTGCAGATGGCTTCCGATGTGGAAGGTTGATCTGCGGTGGCTTGATGGTGATGGTGATGATGTACATCTTGTTGTAGTGGGCGAGGCGGTTGGCGTTGGCGGCGTTGCACTCGAAAATCTTGTTGACGAAACTGTTCATGATGCTCATCGCCTTGCTGCTGATGCCGGTGTCGAGTTGCACTTGTTTTGACATTGCTATTGAGTCGGCGATATTCGATATAGTCGAGGTATGTATTCAGTTTTCGTGCGGGTTCACCAATATAGCGGTGGTACGTCGTTGTCGAAATACGTGTTCGGTTTTCGTTCGGGGTCACCAATGTAACGATGGTCGTTATCAATGTAGCGTGTGTCCTATTAGAACGTGCTGATGATTTTGATATCGACATCGTTATCTTCGTTTTAGTTGATTCTGCGTTGCTTCTCGTTCAGAGTCATCAATATAGCGGATTGCTTATCTTTATTTGTCGTGATGATCTTGATTTATATTCAATAAATATAGACTCAGGAATGCGGATATAAAAAAGCGAAAGTGACAACGGGCGATAAATAATAAGTCTTGACAGTTGAATGAATGACAATAATAATATATTTATTTCTCAGCGCGCGGACAATTTATACCAATGAGTGAACCAGTTCGCAATACATATTCTGTCTTGCTCTGGCGCATGGATCGGCGGTAGATTATTTATTTGTATTTGGAGATGGCTAGGCGAGTCGCAGATACTACAAAATAGTAAACATTGTTGTTGTCCGTAGCGTATGACACTATATGAATGCTTCATCGGTCATTGACCCTGTATGTTTATTATTAACAATAATTAATTTAATTTATTTGTGTTTAACAATTCACTTATTATTTTGACAATTATTTATTTACTAGGTAGGTATCCTACAAAGTGAATATCAAACTTTTCATAATAAATTGAAATATATTCACTAAGTAAGACAAGATGAGAGAAATAAAATCTGGGTCTATCTTTATTCAAGGCGAGTCTGGTAAGGTGTTAACATCTTTCGTTATTATAAACACAAAATAATATATATGGCTCTAGAATACATACTGAAACTTCTGAATAGAATCATGAAAGTACAACAGAAGATCCCAACTCAAATGAAATTAGCGAAAGTTTGTTCGAAATTCCTAAAAGGGACTAGGGGTTGGGTCGCACATGCGCCAAATCTAAATTCTTATCTTATTTAGCGCAAACTTTGCTCCAGCTTCTTTGGAAGCGTATGAGGAAAGAAAGGTTTTCTAAAAAGGTGCATGGATGGTATTATAATAAGTTTATACGCACTGTTTCAATTAATACATAAGTTTTTGCTGAAAGAAGTATAATTTATTGAACAACTATTCTTGTTTAATAGAATTAAATATTCTCAGCATTTGATTCTACACATACTCAAATTTTGCATGTGGATATGTATGAATGCTTATTTACCATAATATTCAGCAAAAAAAAATATATACGTAAGAGTACTTCAAATAAAAAGAAACACAACTGAAAACAAATAGATTATATGTTAAATTACGGCCTACGCAGCTTGATTGATATAAGACACTTGTCTGCAGACCCAAGGGTTTGGGGTTCGACTCCCGTTGGAACCCAATTTTTTTTAATCTCAGATTTCATCTCAGGCCTCTTTAACATCTTTCTGTTATTTTATACAGCAGAAGAGTAATACAAATAAAGTAAAAATCAGGTAATGCAGTTTTAAAATTTCCGGCTTCATTAATAATTGCATTCAGGTTTTATTACAAAGTTTTTTTTAAAATTCAGAATAATATCAGAAGATGTAAAATATTCAATATTGATTTAACAGAAATTTACATATTTACAATTTTCTAAATATTGTTTTTAAAATATATTTAAACTCCACATCTCACACCATATTTTCGACCGTCAGTGTTCTTTGCACTGCAATTGTTTGTTATTTCACAACTTTTAAAATTTTTTGTATAGTAAAGTAAACTGTCAAAAAATAGGTTTATAAACAAAACTTACAAATCTAATTAAGAAATTGAAAAGTTTATAGCTTTAAAAATAGCACCTGGAAGGTAATTAAAAAAATATTTTTTAAGCCTTTTAACTATCCAAAGAACTAATGCATACTGAAACCATGTGTGTAGGACAATCCTAGTGTCAGTATTTGTGAAATATATTTCGTGAGCAGGATGCCTTTTTAAATGGAAGAGGATGCTTGTATAAAATTTTCTCTTTGTGCATGCTTGTGTAAAAGTGTACGGTAAAAAATAAAAATGAATATTGTGCGTTTCTGGACTTGGATACAGATATGGTGGATTTGGAAACATATATAAATCTTTATTGAATGAATATGGTGTTAAATGTAAATGAATACGTGGTATTTCGCCATTATACACCGGAAGTAGAGCATGCATTTGAGACATGGTGCCTTGACTGAGTGGTTTATTATTTTAAAAGGGGTGAAGCAAGGATGTGTTATGCTACCCTGGTTATTCAATATTTATATGGATTCATGTATGAAGGAGTAATTGAGTTCAATGGATGGCATAAAAGTGTTGAATAGGAACGTACGTGAATTGCTGTATGCTGATGACATGGTAGTGTTGGCAAAGAGTGAAAATGAATTGCAGAGTTTAGTAAATAAATTGTGTGAGATGCGAAAAGAAAGATCTCAGAAGTAATATTGCGAAATTCAAAGAAGTGGCGATTGAAAAGTATGGAAGGGAATGTAACGTAATATATGATAAATAATGAAAGATTGGAGCGAGTTGAAGAATTTTGCTATTAAGGTAGTATTTTTTCAGATGGTGGAAGAGTTGCGAGGAATATTGAAAGACATGTAGCAATCGGAATCAAAGTCGATGTGGCACTTAAACATATACTCTCAAACCGAATAGTATGATAGAATTATCTGCCGAATAATCCATCATGATAATAGTCCACAACAGTGTTTTAGTACCAACTTGATGTATGGGAGTGAAACGTGGATATAAAACAAGACTGTAAAGAGCCGAATCAATTCTGTAGAAATGCGGAAACACGGGGGACACTGTATCACAGAATACGGAATGAAGTGATTAAGGATGAATGTGAACTTAAGATTGATGTGTTGAGTAAGTGGAAGAAGAGCACGCTGAGATGGCTAGAGCATATGGAATCAATAATTAAAGAAATACTAACAAAACAAATGCATATTGCAAATGTGAGTGGGCGGCGTGTGAAAGGAAGACAATGGAAACTATGATCAGATCTAGTGAATTATATTTTGAAAGCAGGAAACGTAAATCTCATAAAAATCGTAGAAGGCGTATAGATGTGGAGAAGACTTAGGATGTGGGTCGAGATAGGAAAGTCTGGCGATCTGTCTTCGGCCTATTCCGACAGGTAAATGGCGTGATGGTGATTGAAATGTATGAAAGTTTATGTAAGAGTTTGTACGAGTATGTATTTCGTATGGACTTATTATGTGCTCCTCTACAAGAATGACAACGACCCACAGCGGATTTCTTTGGTAGTGATTTTGCTTTTAATGGTTCTTCGAGGCCTAAAAACTCATATTCACGCTTTTTAACTACCGAAAAAATAAACTTAACCTTAACTTTTTGGAAATTTCCGGTTCAATCAGTTCTATATTACGGAGAAAGTGACGTCGTATATTTGGTTTGGCAATTCTTAACGAATAAATTAAATTATTTTTCTTATGGCTGCAAGTGTCAGTTTGCTGAGGTTTTAGCCTATCATTCGTATTGTCAAACCAAAGATATCTCATCACAAATTGAGAACGATGTCTGAATAAAGTAAGACAAATAGTACCAAATTTCATATCGCAGTAAATATTTTCATATGGTCACATCTGCAAAAAATTGCAGATATGACAATATGAAAATATTTACTCTCGTTAACGAAAGTGTCATAAATTGCAATTAAAAATAATTAATTTAATATTTCATTTATTACTAAACGTTGAATTCTATTTTCTTAAATATAAAGTGTCAATGAAATTTAAAAAAGTGATTTTTGGGATAACTAGGGATTATTTAGATTTACTTGAGATTAAAATACCCCATTAAATTATACGAAAATGTTTAATAAAATGTTATGAAGTATTTAATATAGTGGTGATAAAATCTAAAATTATATTGACTACAGAATTTCTCTCAAAATATACAATAATATTGTATAACCCGGATATGAATTTCCAACGGATCGATTAGTTTACCCCGTTTTCAATACAAGGATAATGTTCAAATTTATCCTCCTAAACCTCATCAGCCTTATTAAATATACTAAAATAATAAAAACAGTCTACCATTAATTTCCATAGACATTTCATGTATCTAAAGATAGATACTTGGTATAAACCTGGTGCTGTGCTTAAGTAGTGAGTAAGTGCTTAAGTAAAGATACAATATTTGCACAAGGTATGATTTTCTAAAATTGTTCTTATCTGAATATGATGGAGGAACGATTTTAGCAAATAATTTCTATTTCCAATGTGATGTTTTTACCTCGCACAGTGGTACAGTCAGGACCGAGTGTTTTCATATGTAATGCGTGCGGTGCAATATGTGCCCCTTATTTTACTATCAACCTCAATAGATAACTTGAAAAAGGAATTTATATTCATTACACATATATTCCAATTTACACAAGATTTACTTTGTTTCAGAAGATATAAATTTTTTGTAACTTTTAAAGAGTAACTGTACTAAAATTGATACTTAAACGATCAAGATGATGCAAAGAACTTGAATGAAATAAAAGCTAACTGTTTGAAAATCATATGTTATTTGAAATACCCTCTTTATAATAATTTGAAGCAGTATGATTTTGTTCATTTTTAACAAGTGTAAGAAAAGCAAAAAAAATATGATTTTTATTTTAAGAGAAAAATTTTCCAACTATGTTTTTGCTTAATGAATAAAACACACATGTGTACATTTTCAGGACTCAAAACCTTTTGAAGTAAAAATCGATAAATAAATGCAATAATTAAAATAGTGCTGACGCATATGCATACTCTGTTGTTAATTGAATACCAAATATAATATATTTGTTTTATTTTTAAATCAATGTGATATGAAACGATAATTTTAATTAAATATAAATGTAGGAAATATTCTATTATATAACGCTTAAAAGCACAAATAATACAACTTGGTAAGTTTATTGTCATATTGTACAATTATATGTTTCAACCAATCAGAAATATGTAAAACAACTCACTCTGGCGCACTAAACGGCATTATAAAAATTGACATTTTATTATTATTTCAATAAAAGCGTTCAATAAATAAATAAGAAAACACTTGTAAAATTTGCTAGCATCTACATTGTTTTTATGAAAAAATATGCTAAAATTTCCAATTCCAGAATGGAAAACAATCATCTAACCTTCAGACTACTAGTTCTGCATCCTTCCAATTTTAAAATGCATATATTGTTCATGTTATGGAATACTAAAGTCTTTCATTTACATGCGACCCTACGCCTAGTAACGATCCTGATAATATTTGAATAGCACAAACCCGCTTTCAGAGCTGAAATAATCCGCTGAAATCTCTAGCAACTAGTTTCCTTTGACGACTTGCCCATATTTCTCCCGCAGCGGTGATGGTGTGAAACCGCGTGATATGCGCAAGTAAATAAAACAGGGAAATCCCGTTGCGGTAGTGGTGTGCTGAGGTGATACCTGCTACCATTACTTGACGAATTAAACCCACCGCTTGAAATCCCTTTCCGTAGAACAACGCTCGATATCGCTGCTGTTCTAAGAAGCACCAATTCAAAATGGAAATATCATATTACTTGTACAGGGTCTTTCAATTTTTAAATGTAAATAAAACAAGTTGTGTGTGAGATATCCACTCAATTTTTATTTATTTGAAATAATATTTTATGGCATTAAGTATGGAATGTAACGTCGTTCAAATGTCTGCCGCGGCTTTGCTTGGTAGCACGTATTCAGGAGGTCCAATTTTCGATGACTTTGTCGCATAAATCTGGCTGAATTTTCTGGATGGTGTTTGTTATGTTGACTTTGATGGCATCAATTGTTTGCGGTTTATACGAATAGACCTGCGATTTAAGATAGCTCCAAAGGAAGAAGTCTAAAGGCGTTAAATCACACGATCTCGGTGGCCAGTTCACGTCACCGCCGCGCGAGATAACCATGCCCTCAAATCGCTCGTGCAGAATGTCCATCGTGGCATGCGCTGTGTGGCACGTAGCGCCGTCCTGTTGGAACCACATGTCGTCGGTATCCATATCATCCAGTTTAGGCCACAAGAAGTTGCTTATCATCGATCTGTTGCGCTCGCCGTTGACGGTTATGGTAATGCCAGTTTCATTTTGGAAGAAGTACGGACCGATGATTCCGACAGACCAAAATCCTCACCAAACAGTGACTTTTTTGGGATGTATTTGGTGCTGGTGTATCTCGTGTGGATTAGTATTGTTCCAAATCCGACAATTTTGCTTGTTCACACATCCAAAAATGGTTATGGCATTTATAAATTACCTTCCATGGTAATTTGCCATACATGATTGAACAATTCACAATAAATTTCACAGATGTTGCTTTAACAACATGGCCACTATAACCTAACAAATTTCGAGCGTCCCTTTTGAAAGACCCTGTATTTCGAAACGCCTAATAGGACCATTTTGTTATTGTCGTCAATTGTAACATCATTTTTTTCATATTCAAGACCTGCATTGAAAGAATAAAATATCATACATGTATCCTGTCTATTTTTAGATATTTAAAAGAGATTATAATTTGGCAAGTAACTGCATTAAAATGCAAGTCATTTTATATTATATTTAGGAGGGTTGATAAAAAAATAAGGCGTTTTTTTTTTAAATTTTGCAAGTGTTTGTTTTTGATTGAGCCCAACTTTTCTCCTCACATTGACCACACTGTGTGATATTTTAGCCGTATTGGATTGGCAGTTTGTGATTGACAGGCAAGTATTGACGACGCATTTTGCACGTTTGATTATTTTTCATTTACCATAGTAAAATAAAAAAAATTACAAGACGATGATTCACATGCAAAAAAAAAAAATAAGAATGGATTTTAAATTAACCTTAAAAATCGATTCGAAATCCTCAGTGAACTAGAACTCCCCAATAACACTAGAATCATCTACAAAAGTATCAGATCAGATAGTTCAAAGTACAACAAACTATGGTGGCTCATATTCTCAAGAATAATCAAAATTATCGTTTGCAGCATCTTTATCAGATATCAATTAAATGCTTTGCCAAAATATTCGCATAGATATCCGCGAATAAAATACAAAAATTATTCAAAAGACGATTGAGATTAAAAGTCTTAAAAAAATAATCAAAATATGTCCCTACGAAAACGCCACATATTTGTACTTTAACTTTTTGATAACACTGTTACCAGACATCGAGACCTTATCTTGAAGAGATATGAACAGTTTTACAGAGAACTATAGTATATACTGAAACAGATATGGTAACTAAAAAATCATGGCAAAAATCAAAAATTCATTGAAGTCTTAAGTTACTCAATATACATTTCTTTGTAATAGTCAAGTCGAGGAACAATGAATGTGTTGATGGAGTTCAGGCACTATTCAAGGAAATATATCTCCTTATTGAAACAAATTCTTTGTAAACAAAAGAGCTTAGAGAGAGCTGCGAAATTGAACGTCTAGATTTTTACAGAGAGCTGCGAAAGTGAATATCTATCTCTAAAGCAACCATTTTTATATGTTCTATTCAAATCAATAAATTTTCGGAAGATAACATTCGACAATGTGTTAAATCAGGTCTTTTGAACGCGTTAGAAAATAAAATAAACATATTACTAACTTTACAGAACAAAAAAAACACACGTAGAAAAATGTTTATATTTGAAAATATAATATAACGTTGAAATAATTTACTTGAAAAACAAATAATGAAAATTGTTGCGTACGATCTTTTATTGTACGTGTACTATTTTGTGTTCTTTCATTTTCAAATGAAGACATCTTGTTATTCCTCATTTTTTCTCTTCCACGTTTTTAGTAGTTTCATTAAAAAAATATTTCCCTTTCATATTTTCTCGACATCTATTAGGGTCTACTCCAGGTTTGTCTGCCTGGGTACTCTTTGCAATCGTCTCCTAGACCAGATATAGTATATCCTCGCACAGTCCCTTCATCTTAAAATTACACATCTCTCTTAGCTTTCTCTAGAAAATTATTTTTGGAAAACGGTTATCTGGCTTTTTCAGCGAATTT
>CATKWJ010000912.1:0-26585 GCA_949825065.1 Odontocerum albicorne
AAAAATGTTCCATCACAAATTTAAACTATTTAGTGGCGATTATGAGCTGCTATAAATTTTAAAATTAAGCGTACTTGAAGCGAAATTAAATTGTTAAACTGTGCAACGTCGGGCATTGATTTATTTGTCTCAATCGCACCGTCAAAAAATCTCAAAAAAATATTTACTTATACGAGTATGTACAGTAGGATATAATTAAGTGGAGATCAGTTCTCTCTGCCTACCCCAATAGGGGTACGGCACGATAGAAATGATCATAATGATGATGTTCAGTCATTTTATATATTTCTCCTAGTTCTTTGATCCCTAATAACATCACGATCGAAAAAAAAGCAGTCAAGTTACATTAAGGACCAATAATTTCCAGCAGAAGCACTCAGGAGCTGTGTGGGTGGAGGTATACACTTGTCTGGAGCTGAAGAGACAAAGGTTCGGAAGGTGGAGGGAAACCCTCCTTTTCTCTTGGGAGACAGTTCTTGGTGTATTTTTAAAATACATTAAGGAAAATGCTTGTCATTTTGATATCTTAACCTGAATGCATAATTTATTTATTTATTCCAACGGTCAAATGACCTTTTTCACACAAATATTAAAAAACAACA
The DNA here is from genome assembly GCA_949825065.1 of Odontocerum albicorne. NCBI lineage: Eukaryota > Metazoa > Arthropoda > Insecta > Trichoptera > Odontoceridae > Odontocerum > Odontocerum albicorne. The sequence continues at coordinate 603 of CATKWJ010000912.1, forward strand.
ATATATAGTATTAAACATTGACATATAAGCTGTGTTATACAATAGGAAAAAACATTTCAAGTCGAACAACACAACAAAGCAAATATTTGCAATTCAATCAACTCATCCCGGCAAGAACAACTTCTTCACTTTACTCCTGTAAGTAGCCAATGCCATATGAAAATCCAAACAATGCCCAAATTGATTACTCAATCTATGCAGTCTTGTTTTGCAATAGTTGTATAAATAATTAGTTGCAGTCTCTTCACAATGGAACAAAACATTTTGCTGAGTGAGCCTACAAGGAACGTGTAACATGACAATGTAGGTTAGTTCTGGACAATTGAAATACGAACTGACAATCTTGAGAAATGTTGTTAAGTCAAACATCTTTCTTCTATCTAACAAGATTCGTATGTATGGTATGCCTCATCACTTTCTTCTATCTGACAAGATTCGTATGTATGGTATGCCTCATAACTTTCTTCTATCTGACAAGATTCGTATGTATGGTATGCCTCATCACTTTCTTCTATCTGACAAGATTCGTATGTATGGTATGCCTCATCACTTTCTTCTATCTGACAAGATTCGTATGTATGGTATGCCTCATCACTTTCTTCTATCTGACAAGATTCGTATGTATGGTATGCCTCATCACTTTCTTCTATCTGACAACATTCGTATGTATGGTATGCCTCATCACTTTCTTCTATCTGACAAGATTCGTATGTATGGTATGCCTCATCACTTTCTTCTATCTGACAAGATTCGTATGTATGGTATGCCTCATCACTTTCTTCTATCTGACAAGATTCGTATGTATGGTATGCCTCATAACTTTCTTCTATCTGACAAGATTCGTATGTATGGTATGCCTCATAACTTTCAACAACATTTTCAACTTCATATCATATCATGCATCAAGTTATTTCGAGAATGGTTGTTTTGCGAATTTTGAGAGTAGAAAAATAAACACCTTTAAGTGTAAAAATAAACACCCTACACTATTTTCTACTTTGATTGATTCTCTATACCAGGGGTGGGCATACATGAGGTCAACGAGAGCCACATTCTGGATTTTCATATATATAAAGAGCCACACCATAGTCACGTTCCTCACTTAGTATAAAATACACAAATTCAAATTTATTACATATTCCACAAAAATCTGAATTGCTATATAAAGTATAAAAAATACACATATAAGAAAATATAAAAACGAGAAAGAAAACATAAAATAATTAGTTCAAAATTTATGTATAAAAATAAAATATAATAAAATAAAAAGTGTATTTCTTACTTTTAGCTAAATCTCTCAAATTTGGTGTAAAATTAGTTACAGTCGTTCGCAACAATTCTGTCAAATGCTCGTTTGTTAGCTGCGAACGATGTTTTGATTTTACAAACTTTATAGAGGATTCACAACTATGGTATATGTTGTAGCGAAAATGGAAAATAATCGGCAATCAGCTTTCTTTAAATTGGGATATTTGAAGTCTGGGACAAGTTTCCAAAATCCAATTATGGCATTTGACTTGTGCTATATTAGTAATGCCTGATCTTCTTTCAATTCCAATGACTAATTCCGCCATCGGAATTAGTCATTAGAATTGAAAGAATCGATTCTAATGACTTATTAATAATTCAGACATCGGAAAACCATTTTCAAAAATAAATGGGTTTACAAAATATGCAAATGTAGATTTTAAACTTTTGAAATCTTAAATCAAACCTATGTTTGAAGTATATCTGTAATTCCTTCATATTTTTGTTTAGGTCTGTAAATATGAAACCGGATTTTTTTATAGAAAATACACATTTATTGTATGAAAATGGTAAATAATATTTGATTCAAAATATTGCCCATCGCTAGCTACACATTTTCCCCATTTCTCTGACAATTTGTGGATGACACGCCAAAAAACTCTTGCTCTTTTGAGGCAAACCAATCATCGAGCCATTTTCGTAAGAAGTGAAGCGCTGCTCAGCAAGTACGTGTCCCATCGATGCTAATAAGTAGTAATCGGATGGAGCCAAGCCTGGTGAGTAAGCCGCATGCAAAAGTATTTGCCAACTAAATGCCTCAATCGTTTCCTTGACCGATTTTGCTGTGTGCGATGGTGTATTATCATGAAGCAAAATCACTTTGTGTTGCCTCTTTTGATATTCTGGTCGTTTTTCACGTAATGCTTGGTTGAAATCCATCATTTGTTGTCGGTAGCGTTTAGTATTAACGGTTTCACCAGGTTTTAGCAGCTCATAATAGATAACACCCTTCTGATCCCACCAAACACAGAGCATTGTCTACCGTCCATAACGATTTGGCCTTGCAGTCAATGTCGCTGGTTTGCTTGGAGTTACCCATGATTTTTTACGCTTAGGATTCTGGATATATATCCATTTTTCATCGCCAGTCACAATTCGATGGATAAATGATTTTCTTTTGTACCTGGCGAGCAGCATTTCGCAAGTGGTTTTTCGGTTTTCCTCCTGTCACTTTCGGTTTTCATTCAGTTCATATGGAACCCATTTTCCCACCTTCTGGATTTTCCCCATGGCTTTCAAGCGTATGGAGATGGCTTCTCGTGTCACATTTAATTGATCCGCGAGTTGTCGTTGCGTTTGAGCGTCATCCTCATCCAACAATGCTTGCAATTCGGCGTCTTCAAACTTTTTCGGTGGTCTTCCACGTTCTACGTTTCTCACGTCAAAATCGCCACTTTTAATTTTTTTAAATCACTCAAAGCACTTTGATTTACCAAGAGCATGCTCACCGTAAGCTTCGACAAGCATTCAATGCGATTCTGCAGCAGTTTTCTTCAAATGGGGTAACAGAAAATCAACGCTGTCCGCAAATCGTAGTTTTCAGGCACAAAAACAGACATGTTAAACGCTATGAAAACATATTTAGTTGTATTAAACTTGTATTGTTGTATGTCTTTGACAAATGTAAACACAAGAAAAAGGTGACACTAACGCGGTTTGACAGTCACTACATTGACAACTAGAGCCACCTATGAGCAAATTCCGGTTTCATATCTACAGATCTGACTCTTAACAGCCTCCCAAACGAGATACACTATCAATAGAAGGGCAAACCTGGCTTCGAAGAAGATGGTATTGTTTCAACTTTTCTTCTTTATTGTTAATCATATTTCCTTTCACTCGCAAAAAATTATTTAATTTAATGTTTTGTTGTTAATATAATGAACAGAAAGCTGCAGTTTTGTTTCAAAACTAAATATAGTTCGTGACAATTCTATGATATTTTTATCTTTTCCTTGTTATGATAAATTAAGTATTTGCATCTAGTAGTATAGAAAGTATCTACATAACATATGATATATTTTTATAAAACATTGGGAGCCGCACTTAACCCAACGAAGAGTCGTATGCGGGTCTTGGAGCCGCATTTGCCCACGTCTGCTCTATAATCAATAATATAAATAAAAAACGGTTTAAAACAGAGCTAAAGGTTTTCAAAATATTTATCCAACGGAGAATTTAGCAAAATATAATCTATTCGCTTAATCTTTTTAAAGCATGCTTCGGATATTTTTCGTATATCATAAGAGAAATTTTTACATACATACTCGTACATACCATCACGCCATTCTTTCGAGGTAGATATATAGGACAGAACGCGAGGCTTTCTATTTCAACACGAATCCTTCGCCTCTTCTACATTCACACATTTTCTTATACAACTTCTACAATTTCACTTTAAACATTTTTTTCTTTTTTAATTTTTCTTTCTTTCAATTTGTAATTTACTTAATCCAATCACATTTTTCTTGGTCTTCCTCTACTACGCCTTCTATTTACATTTGCACTGTACATTTTTCTTGTTAGTCTTTCTTCATTCCTTCGTTCTACAATTTTAAAAAAATGTAAGAGTTTTTTTGCTTTCATGCCCTTAAAAAAATACACAGCATTTTACAAAAAAATTATACATTTTACAAAAAAAATTGCCCTGCCATGAATCATTAGTTTATGCCGGTGTACTCCGATTGTCTCACTTCGATGTCATCGGATCCAGTACAGTTGATGTGTAACAGCTAGCTTGCTTATTACCAGACGGAAAGATACAAGGAACTAACTGATGGTTCCGCCGTTTCTGGGTCTGGTAGTCGAGGATCCCATCGCCATTCCGAAGTCAATTCAGTTGGAAAGCGAAGCTGTGACGTGAAGTTTTTTTTTTAAGTGAGTGAACCGTTGCGCATAAGCAAACTCGCCAACCACACAGCTGAACTGGATCCGATAGCACACCAAAGTGAGACGATAGGAACACACATGCATGTTTTTTTTCTTCTCTTTTTGAAAGAATTGAAAGTATCTTTGTACCTCCGAAAACTAAGCGGAAAAAATGCCTTTGTCATTCGAAGGGAGTAGCACGGCGTGGGATTCAAGTCGACGACCTACCGCATGGTTTTCCAGTGCGTTACCGCATAGCTATAAACCTCCATAATGGTACAATATGCCACCGAAGTGTTATACAAAATATGAAATCTCTCACTTGGTAAGCGTGTCGACCATTAAACCCCTACGTCGACAAAACACCTAAAATAAATTATTGTTCAGTTTTCAGAAAGTTATATTACAAAAGGGCATGTTATTAATAATTTACACATTTTAACTAAAACACTGAGTATAACTTTTAATAGGCTTTGTATTCAACAACATTATAAAGTTTCAGCTTCTGAAACTAATTTTTTCAGACCGTCATACTGAAACGGTCGCAAAGGACTGCTGAAAAAAATAAAACTTGTAACTTTGAGCATCACTGTTAATGTTAATGATATTTATTTATACGGATTGTCCGAGATATATAATTTAATTTATTTATTTATTTCTACATACGAGGCATATCCAGAAAGTAAGTGTACTGAATTTTTGTAGGTTACAATTTTTTTTATTTAAACAAAAAAATTACGTGGTTACCGTAGTACATATGTAAGCTATTTTTCGACATAGTCGCTATTCCTCTCAATGCAGGTGGTGAAGCGGGGTATCAACTTTTTTATGCCTTCCTCGAAGTAGTTTCCCGCCAACCCCTCCATTCACTTCTCCACCTCCTCATTTACCTCCTCGTCGGTTGAAAACCCTTTTCCACCCATGTGCAGCTTCAGGGAGGTAAAGAGATAATAATCTGAAGGTGCTAGGTCAGGGAAATGCGCGGGATGGTTCAGAACATCCCATTTAAACGAGGCGAGCAGTTCCTTCGTGGCGTTGGCCGTGTGTGGTCTGGCATTGTCGTGCAGCAGGCAGACTCCCTTTGTCAGCATGCCTCTCCTCTTGTTCTGAATCACCCACCGCAATTTTTTTAGGGTCTCACAGTATCTTGCAGAGTTGATGATCTCCCCTTGAGGCATATATTCAATTAAAATTATGCCTTGACAGTCCCAAAACACGGATGCCATGATTTTCTTGGCTGAAATTGTGGTTTTGAACTTTTTGGCGGAGGGTGAAGAGGTGTGATGTGACCGTTTTTAAACTCGCGACACCACTTGTACACACTCGTACGATTCATAGCTTACTAACTAACATTTTTCACGAAACGTGTTGTCTCGTCGACACTTCTCAACGTACTGACCTCGAACCGGTCTTGTTGCGGAGGGGAAGGGTCAGGCTACACGGAAGTGTAGTCAACATGTCGAAAATAAAATCCATCCGGTCGTGAGAGTCTCAGTACACTTACTTTCTGGATACGCGTAGTATTATTTATATCTATTTACTTATGGTAAGAAATAAATTTATGATATATCAGATTTCCATTTCTGTTTTAACTTGTGGTTTTCAATGAAGAAATTCCTAATATCCAAACTTCTATTCAGAAGATCAAAGGTACAATTACAAATACATAATCAAATCAGGTCAAATAAAGATATTTCTTGAATTTTAGAAAAGACGTTTGTTTCACTTTGTGGTCATGTTTATATTTTTTTAATAAAACAAATAGAATATTTATTCACTGTTAAATTTGAGTATACTTCCTGTTTCAAACGCCTCTAACCTTCTTTGTCAAGTTTATCTTCACCTAACAAGGAAAATGGAGGTCTTTGATACCGGTAGTAAACTCAAATAAAACAGTCAAATAATTTGTATTCACAAAATAAAAAAGCGTTTTATTTATTTTATTAAAAATTTACAAATAAAGTGTGTTATCTTATTACAGAAGTACAATAATCACGTAAATAAGTATCTACATGTCCAACAAGCATGTTTTCTTTAAAAATTAATCATCTTGAAGATATTTATCGAGTATACCCTGGCGCGTTCTTTTTATACTCTGCACGTGGACGAAAGCCTCTTAGATATCTAATGCAGATATAGGACTGCCTTTATTGCCATCTTGCATAAAGTATTGTCATTATTCAGCAATTACTTTCCTGGCTTCCTGGTTAGTTACTCAATATTGTTTAAATGTGGCATCCACATAATTTTCATGGTCTTTTGATGACTGCAATTATTGTCTCAAATAAGCGAAATAACTTTGTTATTACACTAATTACGTTAATCTCCGCGACACACGTTTTTTACTTTTAATCTCGAGGTTGTCTTTAGGCGAAATGAAATTGAGATAGGAGGTAGAAACACGTGCTTCCTCTGAAAGCTTTCAGATTATTATCAGTACGTAACACGAGTTTCCTCTGAAAACTGATTATTCTCTGCAGGCAGAATATTACACTGAATAGTTTCAGCAATAAAAAATGCCTTTTCAGGACTCTGAGGAAAGAGAATTTGAGAACGTTAAAATGTTGTTCATTTGAAAATCAAGTGCTTAAGTACTATATTGAGTTATTTTTAAATTTTAAACATCAAATGATATTGGCCTTTGAAACGTATCCTCTCTCTAGATATATTAAAGCATTAAGGGGTAAATTTTAAAAATACCCCAATAAAATACAACACAGTAGACGGGGCGTGTCTTGTACATAGATTCTTTGTAGGCGTTTATAGTAGAATAACGACGCCATATTCAGACCAATTCTGTCCGGAGAGCCAGAGTTTGGGGTGAAAAGGGAAAGATCCTACCCACGCGGCCGCTGACGCAACCCATATCTGGGTTATATAACGACACTCAAACTACCCCTAAACTGAGGGAGTAGATGGGGGAAACAATATAGACGTGGCACATTCTTTGAAATATATTTTTGAATATTGAACTATGACTTTTCGATAAAACCATTACTCAAATTGCTTTAAAGAAAAACTCTGAATTGAGGATACTTCAAGTGTATTTATTTGTTATTTTTTAACGACTGCAGTCTTTACAAAAGTCCAATTTTTATTTTTTTAAATTTACAAAAAAATACAAAATTAAAATAGCAATAAAACAAACCTCAAAACACAAATTATAAAAAGAAAAATACACCAAATATGAACATACAATAAAAATTGCAAAATATTTATACCATCATATATTTAAAACTGAAAAATAAATATGGCACAAGTATGGTATGTCCAAAATGAAAAATGCAATTATGCTTTATAATTAAAAAGTGCTTTAAATTCGTTACGATTCATTTGGTGTTTGGACCGAAATGTGAATTCAGACCTTAGTACACATTTTTGAGTTATTTAATTTTTTTTTTCTAAAGTATACTCGAAAAGACGTGTTGTGCAATACAACAAGGAGGTCTATAATCACCTCATGGTAAGTTATTATGATTTTCGGCTTCCTAAAACCAAAATCACAGAAAAAGTCAAAATAATATGAACTTTTAAGATTAGAATAGTTTTCGGATTTTTCGTTGTCTAAATGTTTAATAGAAGTAAAAATATGTAAATGTAAGTTTTCGTATGTTAACAGTGTATTTAGATCCCGTGTTTTAACGTGATAACCTAGATTTCCGTTGAGTCCCGGTCCCATGTTTTAACGTGATAAACTAGATTTCCGTTGAGTCCCGGTCCCATGTTTTAACGTGATAAACTAGATTTCCGTTGAGTCCCGGTCCCATGTTTTAACGTGATAAACTAGATTTCCGTTGAGTCCCGGTCCCATGTTTTAACGTGATAAACTAGATTTCCGTTGAGTCCCGGTCCCATGTTTTAACGTGATAAACTAGATTTCCGTTGAGTCCCGGTCCCATTTTTAACGTGATAAACTAACATAGATTTCCGTTGAATCCCGGTCCCATGCTTTACCGCGATAAACTAGATTTCCGTTGAGTCATAATCTCATGTTTTATATTAGATAAACTAGATTTCCGTTGAGTCTCGGTCCCGTGTTTCCTCGTGATCGATAAATACCTCTTCCAAATGACATATTACTGGCATTTAGTAAATATTTTTGCGAACAATTCAACCTTTAGACGATAGTCTTTTGATTTATGATTTATAAAATGGACAAAACCCTATACATAAAAATACGCATGTATTCTGACAATGCGTCATAAAATGTGCAGCTCTTGACGATTTTGACATTTGCATCAGAAGACTAACCAATCTACGAGTCCAAATAAAGTAAGAAATGTGTAAAATTCTCTAAACAGGTAATCAAAGAACTTGTCTAAACATGTGTCAATATGCATTCCATCAACTAACCAAAAAGAAACATTCTGCATAATTTGCAAGGTATATGCTAAGCATAAAAAGATAAGTGAGACATGTGTAACGAATGTGATGTTACTCTCCACAAAAGAGAAGTGAGACACGGTACATGTGTAAAGAATGTGATGTTACTCTCCACAAAATAGAAGTGAGACCCGGTGCACGCTTAAGGAATGTGATGTCACTCTCCACAAAAGATAAGTAAGACCCGGTATATGTGTAAAAAAGTTGATGTCACTCTCCACAAAAGAGAAATGAGACCCGGTACATGTGTAAGGAATGTGATGTCACTATCCACAAAAGAGAAGTTAGACCCGGTACATGGGTAAGGAATGTGATGTCACTATCCACAAAAGAGAAGTTAGATCCGGTACATGTGTAAGGAATGTGATGTCACTCTCCACAAAAGAGAAGTGAGACCCGGTACATGTGTAAAGAATGTGATGTTACTCTCCACAAAAGAGAAGTGAGACCCGGTACATGTGTAAGGAATGTGATGTTACTCTCCACAAAAGATACTGTTGGCAGAATTATCAAACTAAACAAAATATTTATTTTAAACAAATAAACAAAGTATATTTACAGTGTTTTTAATATTTACTTAGATATTACAATTTTAGTAAACCATTCACGAAAATAAGGTTTCCTCAAAAACCAGCCAGACACTGGGAAAGGTTCTTTTGAATATTCAGAGTTAAAAAGATAGATGTAAATCAATTAACATAGGTGTAAATTAATTCACAATTGTTCTTTATACTCGATAAATAAACAAATAAGGAATCACGAATAACAATGGCTCTAGGAACAGAAAGTTTTAAAAATAAAAGCTTATATATTTTTAGCAATAATCATTAACATTATTTACTAATGAAGAGTTTGCAATTGATGACAGGCATTGTGGAATCAAAGAAAAACTATCTTACAACATAATATAATGAGTTTTACACATTTTTTAATAAAAATGACTAATAATAAAAATGATTATCTAGTTACTACATGACTACCAAGGTCTATTTATAACTGGTTGCTTTGATGAAAAATATGACATTTAAGAGCTTAATTCTGATTGGTTCAGTTATATATTTTCGTCCGATAGTATTTCCAACACGCACGGTGGAGAATTGCGACTTTCCGGCCTACTGAAAAGGTTCTTAACCAAAATTTTCGATTACTGGGCCAAAAACAATATTGTCTCCCGGCTACGATATTCAATATGACAACATAATTCAGATATGTCGTGGGGTGCTACACAAATGAACGTGGGGTGCTATACAAATGAACGTAGGGTGCTATACAAATGAATGAATAAGAAAGAAAGCCTTTCTTTTGCATACAATGGTGAGTTCAGTAAAATAAAAAAACTCCCTTACTTTTTTTATTTCTCTCGTTTTTATTGAAAAGTTATCGATTATTTCAGGAACTAGATAAACTAGATAAATATTTAGAATCTAAATGACAAGCTCAATATCTTTAATAATTGTCTTAAACTCTACAGTCAGGGGCTATTGTGAGAGTCTTCAAGTTCTGAGTTCTGAAATCTCAAATCTTCTTTTAAAGTTTCAATTTTCTTTCGCAATCATACGGAAAGTATTCCACCCTGCGGGACCTCACTCAAAGGATTACGTAATAAACCCGGAGAAAACTACAGAAAGGGCGGAATTGATGACAAGCTGTATCCTTATATTGCTCGACATTGTTAAGAAAGTCTTTCTTGAGTTTTTCTAATATATTTGTCGAGGAAAAAGGCTAGATATAAAATAGTCAGTTTACATTTATTTATTTTTCTGGCCCCATATTTTTTACGTTTTATGTGAACTTAATTACCATCTTAAATGTATCCGTGCCATTAGTCTTCATATACAGGGTGTCCCAAAGGGCAACGTCAAGCCGGTATCGAGGAAGAGGCCAGCCAGCTTATGAGGGTTCAGAATAATTTTTTTTTTTTTTAAAAAGCCTTATACCTTTCGAGTTATAGGCATTTCTTCGAAAATCGTAAAGGTAGCTACCCTGAGCCGAATGTTTGTATATTGTGACTAAAAATTGCCATATTTTATGATTTTAATGGTTATATCGCAATCCTAGATAGACCTGCTATTAGTCGGAGTCAGATATAAAACAAAAAAAAAATTGCGCGTTTGAAAAAAAAATGGTTTTTGTCCGATCATAAAAAAATAATATTTTTTATCAGCCAACTTTAACTCATCATACTGTAAAAATAATGTACTACGCTAACCTGGCAAGTTACATCAAAAGTTGGCCTGTTTAGTCAGGATTTCAAAATGATACAATACATATTTATTACTCCTTTAATAATAATTTTAAAACATTAATTTCTGAAATTAAAGATCGAATTCAAAAATTTTGAGCGAGACAAACGATACGGCGGATGAACGAGTTAGAGTAAGACACCATTTTTGTCAGGAACTAGATATTACATATCAAAAATGGCGACACTAGCTGTATTATTCTAACTAGTGCATCCGCCGTATCGTTTGTCTCGCTCAAAATTTTTGAATTCGATCTTTAATTTCAGAAATTAATGTTTTAAAATTATTTTTAAAGGAGTAGTAGATATGTATTGTACCATTTTGAAATTCTGACTAAACAGGCCAACTTTTGATGTAACTTGCCAGGCTAGCGTAGTACATTATTTTTACAGTATGATGAGTTAAAGTTGGCTGATAAAAAATATTATTTTTTATGATCGGACAAAAACAATTTTTTTTTCAAACGTGCAAATTTTTTTTTTGTTTTATATCTGACTCCGACTAATAGCAGGTCTATCTAGGATTGCGATATAACCATTAAAATCATAAAATATGGCAATTTTTAGTCACAATATACAAACATTCGGCTCAGGGTAGCTACTTTTACAATTTTCGAAGAAATGCCTATAACTCGAAAAGTATAAGGCTTTTTCAAAAAAAAAAAAATTAATTCTGAACCCTCATAAGCTGGCCTCTTCCTCGATACCGGCTTGACGTTGCCCTTTGGGACACCCTGTATACTGTATGGGAATTATATTCCATTATATAGGGCAATGACTCCAAAAGACCGATCGAGGGTGATTGTTAACATTTCCAACTCTAGTGGAGCGCGTTTCCCAAATGGCACGTGTCTATTTCACATTTTCGGGTGTATTATATTCGTCTTTGCTGGGCCTCATAGTCGAAAATCCCAACACCATTCCAACAACAATCCAGTGGGAAAGCGAAGCTGCGCAGTGAAGTTTTCGATTCTTTAAGTGAGTGAACTGTTGCACACCATCAAATTCACCAGCTCCACCGCTATAAGACGATCGGAACACTTGGTGGAACGACAAAGACGCTGGTCACTTCGGCGTCTAAGTTTTCCCTATCCTCTCTTTATCCTTCCAACTCCTTCCTATAATAGTATATCCCAAAACATTTCTATAACACTCCTGCTCTTACTTAACATCCAAGACTACACATTTCATATATAACCTAATACCACAATATTGTGTATTGGTAGCAAGGCTCACATATATACAACATGCATACAATTCCTATAATATCTACTGCGGCACGGAAGGCAATGGGAACCCACCACATTATTTTCTCAACAAAACTATATGAAGTTGCTCAACAACTTTCGAGACACATTATTCAGCATAAAAGGCAGAAGTGTGCAATACAAACTGTCGGGTTTATTACAAGAACAAGAAGTATGCAATACAAACTGTTGGGTGCATTACCAGAACAAGAAGTATGTAATAAAAACTGTCGAGTTTATTACCAGAACAAGAAGTATGTAATACAAACTGTTGGGTTTATTACCAGAATAAGAAGTATGTAATACAAACTGTCGGGTTTATTACCATGTATAAGAAAAATAGCTTGAAAACATTTTAAAAGAATGGGCACCTAGGAGAATCGAACTCCCTACATCCGGGTTAGGAGTTGGGCATTTTGTCACTGATGCCGTTGTATGCACCATCCCACCATTTATCGCTTTGAGCATCATAAAACACAGCTCACACTCCATAATTTCAGAACTCATGACATACATATACCATCACGCCATTTCTCTCTCGGCCTAGGCAGAGAAGACAGAGCGCCAGACGGTTCTATCTCTACAAAGATATTTCGCATCTTCCACATCTATAAACCTTCTTATACAACTTCTTTGTTTGATTTTCTATGTTTCCCTCTTTCAAAGTATCATTCAATTGATCCAACCATATACTTTTCTTGTTTTTTTTTTATAATGCTGAGGTATTTTCACAGTATTTACATTAAATGTATACGTTTGAATATTAAATTTGGTGATATTGCCATGTTCTCATATCACATAACAAAATATTAATATTTCAAACCAGACGACCACCTTGACTCGTTAATATTGCAAAAAGTGATAAAAAAATTCCGCCGCCGTTTGCGAGTTACGTAACGAAAATATAGAGAAAGGTCAAACACACTGTCACGAACAACAGAACAGAGAGGTAAATGAATCGAAGGAAATTTCATTAGCTTTCATATTTTTATAAATGAACATTTATTGATTCCTGGTGCTATGTTTATGACAATGGATAATTTATTACCGATGCCACTGAAATACAATAAAGATAAAGGATGATTCGAGTTAACCTCTTGATCTCAGCTGAAAAAAATAGGTAAAGCTTCCAATTAACCGGTTAATTCAACTAACCGGTCCTCGGTTATTTTTAAACCTGTGAATCGGTTTTTAAGATAGAAAAAAATTAAAGAGAAACATTAGTTTTCTTATGATACGAGTATATTTATAATATCGTTTCTCTTTAAAATTACTCTTTCTATGGTAAATTCATTTGTGTTATAAAAATAGGAATTCTTTCTTGGCAGTCTCTGGATTTGAACACACGACCTTATATAGTACAGTCAAATCTCGTTATAACGAATACCGAAATAACGAATTTTTCAGTATAACGAATTATTTTAGCAGTCCCAAACAAAATTACTTAAGAGCAGTATCTCAGAAGAGAATCTCGTTTTAACGAAATAAATATAATATAATAGCTAATTAAAAAAAAATTAACTAAATACGTGTCTAAACACGAACTTCATAATTATTTAGATATAACCATTCCACGTAACATCGCAACTTTGCTTCAGTTTAGGTTGTCTATTTTTGGTCTCCATAGGAATTTCGCAATTATTTTTACAGCCATCATATTCAAAATATGAAATCTGGTTTATGACAGCTGATATTGGTAACAGACATTGTCACAAAAATAATCCCAGTGTTTAAAGTGTTAAAAAAAAGGGTCCTGAGACCTGAATAACTACACGTATGTAGGTATAGTTGGGACTTTTTTTTACGAGTATCGTAGGAATTAATAATGCGCTATTCCGTAACACCGGTCATGTTAAAAGCGCTCCAAGAGTTTATGTTATGTTAGGCATCTATCAAGCACAAAGACAGAACAAAATTCAAATGAAGAAGGCCTCTAAGTAAATCACGGGAAGGGTATGGAAGTAAAAACTTAAATACTTCGATTAAATAAAGTGCTCACTTATCAAAAAACATGTTTCATAATATATTTGTGGAAGATATTCAATGAAGAGATAAGGGAGGGAAGGGAATGCTGATGTATTAAGTAAGATTAAGAAAACCAATCTGAGATTGTTTGGGCATCTAGAACGAATGAATAAATCTTGAAATACTAAGAATACATACCACTAAGGTACAAAAGTGTCCAGCGTGAAGAAGTTAGACCGTGTATGAACAGATACCATAGTATTTTTTTTTAAACTAAAATCCGATTTGTGTGGAATAAATACGAAAAGTGACGAAGAAATTATCTCCGTAGTGTTACACAATTTTGAGAACAAAACTTCGGAATATTTTTTTAGTGGTATTAAAAAATTTATTCAACATTTAAAAAATTGTATTGAACTACAGGGTGACTATGTGGAAAAAAATGTTTCATTCCGTCATCTTTTTTATACAGTGCCAATGTGAATTTATGATAAGCGCCATATAAGTTACAGAAAAAAATACAGATGTAAAATGGTCTAAGAGTAAAACCAATTCGGAAATCAATCCGCCAGGAATCGAACCCGGGGCGACCGCTGACTCAAATACGGAAAATTCATACCATATTGAACGACCCCCGTGGCCGATTTGATAAGCCAGTCTTTAATTTTTTTGTTTTTTTATTTTGGAATAACATGTTTCTTTTTCTTTACATAAAAATGTAAGCTCTTCGCCTTGAACTCAAAACTTTGTTTGTGTTGTACTATATACTCGTATGTTGTATATATTGATGAGATTGTTACAAGACACTAAACCAATAAATAAAATGCATACTTACAAAAAATATTAAATGAAAAATTATACATACCATCACGCCATGTCCCTTTTGGGGCAGGCAGAGAAGACATATCTCTATACCTTTCTTTCCATGCATATGACTCTCGCCTCGTCCATATACAAAGATCTTGTCATACATGCTCTCCTATTTCTCATACTTCTCACCTTTCCCTCACTTAAAATTTCTCGCAAGTGTCTCCTTCCTCTCTTTTCTCTTCTTCACTCTTCATTCTAAGTATTTAATGAATAAATAAAAATCAACAATCTCAGCAACATAGATGTTTCAAAAACTCCTTTTATACATACATATCATCACACCGTGTTCCTTGCGGGGTAGGCAGAGATAACAGATCTCCAAAATGTTGTCTCTAATCACACAACTTTCGCCTCATCAACATTCATACATCTCATCATGCAAAATCTTCTATTATTCATAATTCTCATTTTATCTTTTTTTCAAAAACTGGTGCAGCAACGTTTGGTTTTCCTCTACCACGTCCACCAGTTTGGTTTTCCTCTACCACGTCCACCTTGCACTTATATATTGGCTTAGTCATTATTTCATCGTTCATTATCTCCACATGTCCAAACCATCTTAAAGCTCCTTTCTTTATCATACTTAAAACATCCATTTTATCCATGCATTCATTTCTAATGTCTTCGTATAGCCTTCTTTTAAACAATGTCACTCCACAAATTATCCTTAATGCACCCATCTCGACAGCATTAATCTTAATTATCCTTATTCTGCCAAGTAAAAGTTTCACTTCCATACAATAAGGTATTATGAAGTCATTTTTGCTACTGTTGTTATTGCGCGTTTTTTGTATATAACATTACGTGCTCCATTGACCTTGTTCCCTGCCCTACCGTTTTCTAAAATATTGCAATTTAATTATACATTTTATGACATCAGTATTTTCTATAAGTTTCCTTTTAAAAGCGTTTTAAAAACTAGAAAAAATATTCGATAATTTATTTTGTCAACGTTCAGATATTTTTATGTCTTCAAAACCACTCAGTGTATCAATATTTCTTTTTCTAGGCAAAAGGAAATGGAAAAATAGATATAAGAAACCTGTATCGCCCCCGTTTTATAATTTGCTTTGGAATATTGAAGCATTCAGTGAATATCATTGAGAAGACGTGTAAATGAGTTGAATGGGAAATGAGTTTAGATTGATATTCTATAAAAATGTATTTATATAAGAAATATTCGCAAATGGAAATCTATATATTTGACTTGTTAACGTGGACTCAAGATACATAAAAATGTAAATTTAATGACATTTATACCGATACTGCATAAGATATACTCGAGATTTGCTGCCTTATTAATGTGTGTATTATAGTTTAATAATTAATGAAGTTTCGAAAGCATTTAAGCCTTCACCTTCAGGACTGCTAAACGATATTATGGACAACTGCAATTCATTAACACTGTACATGTAAATGTAATGTCAAAAGCGTATTATATTTACAAACAAGGCAGCAATTCTTAAGAATCTTCTGTATTAATGAATAATTCGCAAACAAAGTTTTCGAACTTATTAATGCTGATTTAAGTTAAGAAATAAAGTGGAAATGACTTGCAGAACTGATCATACATTCAAATAATTTTCATTGTTATCTCACGTTGATCATGTGATGGTGTCGTTTTTGTTAGCTTAGGCGCCCTTGAGGTGAGTCAACTCAGTTAACGATGCTATAAAAATATTATTTTATTTATTATTATAACAATGAGTGATGCCAAAATGAGAGCGTTTTAAGTGTGCGCTGCGTACGTTTATTCAAGCCGGTTTGAATTAATTAAAGATATTTGTATTGAAACACTTTCATGTAAATCTACATTTAGCATATTTATAACTTAAAAGCAAGTTATTTAAACCAACCAGTTTTGTTTCAACCAAAAGTAAGTAGTATGAACCGACTGGAAGTATTCGAAATGTGGATGCACCGGAGAATGCTACGGATACCCTGGACGGATATGGTCAGCAACACGAGGGTTCTTCAAAGAGCCAAAGTTGATAGAGAGTTGCTGACTAATATTAAAATCCGAAAGGTGTCCTACTTGGGTCATGTACTTAGAGGAGCAAAGTACAAATTACTGCACCTGATCATCCAAGGCAAATTAGAAGGCCGAATAGGTGTTGGCCGGAGGAAAATCTCCTGGCTCCGCAATATACGTGATTGGGCTGGCATAAGGGGCGTTGGAGATCTTTTTCGGGCTGCCGGGGACAAAGATGTCTACTCTCAAGTGATATTCAACGTTGGGGGGACCTGACATGACTCTGAGAAGAAGAAGTTTTGTTTCAAAATTATTATCAGTATCCACGACCATGTTTTAAACATAGTAAATTATTGTAATAATAGGTTAGTCAATAAGTTTTGAAAGCGACATCTATGGAGCAGTAGAAAACCAAAATTTCTACGCCATTTTAATATTTCCTCTTTCATAAGAACGTACTCAAAATTTCATTTCGATCTGTCAATTCATTCTTTGTTTACAAGCCATTTGAAGTTGACGTGTCAGTGTATTTTTTAACAATGGAAAAATCCGAATATCGTGCAGTGATTAAATTCTTTGTTTTGGAAGGTTTATCGGCTACTGAGATCCATGCAAAGATGGTGAAAGTATTAAAGGAGTCTTCTCCTTCATTTCCAACCGTTCACCGATGGGTTTTGGAGTTTAAGCGTGGCCGTACAAGCGTTGAAGACGATCCACGCTCAGGACGTCCAAAAAGTGCATCAACACCAGAAATCATAGCGAAAATACAGGATATGGTTTTGGAAGATCATCGATCGACTGTGGATGTGATAGCTGACACCATAGGCATCTCACATGGAACAACATGGCATATTTTGGCTGAAGTTTTGGGTTTCAAAAAACTGTGTGCACAATGGGTGCCGCATTTGCTAACAATGCAACAAAAACACGTTCGAATGCGACTTTCTGAGCAACATTTGGAGCAATTTCGAAAGGATAAAAAGGATTTTCTGCGTCGATTCAGCACTATGGATGAGACTTGGGTCTACCACCATGATCCTGAATCAAAACAAGAGGCTAAGGAGTGGTGTGAACCAGGCACTTTGGCTCCGAAGCGAGTCCGTGTCCAGAAATCGGCCAAGAAGGTGTTAGCGTCAGTTTTTTGGGATGCAAAAGGAATTTTATTGATAGATTATCTCCAAACTGGTAAGACAATCAACTCTGATTATTATTGTGACCTTTTGGACCAGTTGCATGAAAAAAATTGTGAAAAAAGACCCGGTTTGCAGAATAAAAAAATCATTTTTCATCAAGACAATGCACCTGCTCACACAGCTCAAAAAACCATCGCGAAAATCAGTGAATTGGGGTACGAATTGTTGCAGCATCCACCCTATTCGCCAGATTTAGCTCCCTCTGACTTCTGGCTGTTCTCACACCTCAAAAAATTCCTTCGTGGAAAGCATTTTTCATCAAACGAAGAGGTTATAGCCGTCGTAGAGGAGTATTTTTCAGGCCTTCCAGAAAGTCACTTCCGTGATGGGACAACAAAGTTGGAAGATCGTTGGACCAAGTGTATTGATCTTATGGGAGACTATACTGAGCAATAAAAGTGATTTCCCCCCAAAAAAAATGTATTTTCATTTCCGCTTTCAAAGCTTTTTGACTAACCTAGTATTTGAGAAAATGTAACAAAAATTAAAAATAAAATAACAATATCAAGGAAAATAGCTATAAGAGTGGGAATTATATAGGTACGAGGAATATTTTAAGATAAATAATGCTTTTATAATTTCCTCTAAAAATGTGTAAGGATGAAGGACATGTGATTGAGCTAGGTAGATCGTTTCTATGTCGAGCCGAGTGAATCCCAAAAGCGTTCTGCGATGTTGCGTTGGAATATAAAGGATCTTGCAGTCGCCATATTTTAAATTGTATGTAAAAAAATAACTGAGTTAAATTAAAAAAACAAAAAAATAAAAAACCTCCATTAATGTGAAAAAAGAACTTTAAATAATTTATTTTGAAAATTTTCGGCTTCAATATAATTAATTTCTAACATAATTATATATTTAACATTAAAATAGAATCAATATTATCAGCAAAATCAAGTTCAACTTTTCAAAATAGCAAGACTCATAATCTTGATGAAGACATTTGAAACATTGAAATAGTAAATGTTGAAAGAAAAATATGAAAACAACTTACCTCCGCCATTTTGCTGGCACAAATACGGGAACCTCCAGATGTTGCCAAGTCCAACAGAGTAGCCGATGATCGAAAGGAAGAACTGTAGTTTTCCAGACCACGCCGCTCTATCTTCAGCAGGATCATCCATATCCGGTCTTTGAAGAGATCCGCGCGACCCTTGGAGGACTATAGTCACTCCATGATGCCCATCGCCATTGGCGCGAGTATTTAGCGGTGCCAATTCGTGGCCGTTTCTTCCTAATTCAACTTTGGTTGCCGCCATATTGGAAATTCAAAAAGCGCTTATTTTTTAAAAAGAACTTTTATTTCTCAATTATAGACTTTCCAAAAAAGGAATTCGATTGTATTAAAAGCGGGAAAATAGAATTTTTCAACAGATGAATAGAGTTCAACTTTTTCCTTTCTTACTCTTGAGCGTTTTGAATAACGAACAAAAAACTGCTCAAGTCAAAACGGGTCGTATTCACTTTATTGAAAAATTTGAATTTCGAACACGGAGAATAATTTATAATAAGGCGGGAAAACTTATTTTTCCCTTTATATTGACGATGTTATTAAGAATATATTGCTATTATAAAATTGATTTCGTTTTTATTTTAACGATTAACGATTTTTTTAGTAACGCGAGAATCACAGATTTAGTTTTGTATTTATCTTGAGACAACAGGAACGATGGCAGTCAAACTGCTCTCGAAAAATAAAACGATTCTCAAAAAAATGAGAAAACTTTAAGCAAATAAATATTATTTGACAATACTTCAACTTTAGCTGCCAATTCTATCAAAACGACGAGCGATTCTTTTATATTGGCACCTGACAAAAAAAATCGTTTAACGACAATCAAAAAATGCGTACAATTTTATAAATAATAAATAATATTTCGATTTTAAATCTCTTGGATTTTTACTTTTATTGAATAACAGGAAAAAAAATATTTTAAGCGTCAAAAATGAAAATCAGAGATCATAAACAATTTAAGGTGGGATAATTTAATATATCTATGGTTGACGTTTAGTTTTTTGTTTTTGTTTATCTTTTGTTATCAAATTGGTCGATTACTCTTTAAATCCATCCTTTGAGGTGTTTTGTTGTTATATTCGTATCTTATTGCGTCTTTTTTGGAGAACGATATAATATGGGCCTCTGTCAGAGACATCCAAGCTAACTGACAGCTCCTCTTTGTCGTCGAATAATATAATAGTAACGCCAAAATAACGATCAATTAGGTGGAGAATAACGCTTTTTTGTTAGGATAACGATTGTATTTTGTTTGGTCACTGTTAATAATGTCAATATATGAGGTTTCAATTGTTATTTCAACATGTCTATTGTCACTCAATTTGAAGTATATGTATACGTGTATATTACCAGGAGAATATTTTGTTGTGCGAATCGAAACAATGGGTTTTTCCAATCACTATATGCATTTGATGCGATGAAATATAATAATTTTATAGCACTTTTTACTTCTCACTTAACACTTTTAAATTATGATGACTTTATGTTGACATTTGCTGCGTAGCGTAATCTGAAAAAGAGAGAAAGAAAACGTTAATTAATATTGTGTTTAATGCTTAAAGTAACCCGATGAATTAATTCATTCAGTGCAGTAACAATTTCAAAAGTACTGTACTTATTAAAAAAATGTATTTATTTTAACTAAAACTGATTAAAATGTGTGAAAAAAAAATATGGGCACTTTATTTGTTTCATAAATTCTTAAAGCGCTATTAAAAATATCCGTCGTCGTCGTTGCTTGGCCTCGTAGTCGAGGATCCTCTCGTCATTCCAGTGTCAATTCAGTTGGAAAGCAAAGCTGTGCCGTGGAGTTTTTTTTTAGCGAGTGAGCCGTTGTACACCAGCCAATTCACTGGCCACACCGCTTTACTAGATCCTATGGCACTACTGAAGTGAGACGATTGGAGCACACCGGTATGTTAAATTACGAATATCGCTTTGCATAACTCTGCATCACGAAAAGTTGTGCCAGATTAAACTCTTGGCAGTTTAATTTTATACAATATATCAAGACTGCAACAGCTTATACACAATAAATCAATGCACGCACAGACATCGTTTCTCCGCAGAACGGCTGACAATTAACATATACTCGTTCATGTGGAATAAATAGCCTATCGTAAGGAAGCCAAACTTATTTGGCCTACCGCCCCTATGCAAAAAAATACTCTGCGCTCTCCAAGAAATCTACCTTCTTTAAGCAGAAAGATGTAGTAACAAATGTGGGTTATTTACGAGTATGTATCTATATTTCTACCTACGTCCTACAACACAGTAAACAAAGATGTTGTACTCGTAAATATGACACCTTGAAGCTTGAAAGAATAAACTTATTTATAAAATCAACCATAGTAACATTTGCATTACACACAGAAAATTAAGATAACGAAATACATTAAAAATTATCCTAATGAGAAAAATCCTTGTGCGTTGCTGTCAATTTATTAAT
This sequence comes from Odontocerum albicorne, assembly GCA_949825065.1. Taxonomy (NCBI): domain Eukaryota; kingdom Metazoa; phylum Arthropoda; class Insecta; order Trichoptera; family Odontoceridae; genus Odontocerum; species Odontocerum albicorne. The sequence goes on from CATKWJ010000912.1 coordinate 22,115, forward strand.
GTTCGGCTCTATTTTTGTCAGCAGCATTCTTAAATTTCTGCGATTAGCTAATTTCAATCGGCGAACAAGTCATTACACGCACATATTCCTGCCGATGCATGCTGAAACTCCCGATAATGCGCGACACGCTCGCCTGCCAACACTTGCTTGTTAAGACCTGTCGGCGGACTTGACCACTGATCACTTATAACTTGAATTTTATGTTGATTTGTAAAATAAAGTAATCCACACAAACACTTAAACTTGAACCCTAACATATGTTACATAACAGATGTACGAATTGTTTTTCAAAATACATCATCTCTTTTTTTTATGCTTCCACCACCATCTTATTTTTATTCAACGACCTCCAATTGCACCCAAGGCTACTAACAATGTTAAAAACTGTCAATGTTCGAGGATTCTAAAGGATTCCATTCCAGGATTCGAAAGGGCACTTGACAAGTTCATTCGGCATAGTTATCGGGATTTTAAATATAAAATTGATCGCTACTCCACTGAATTAAGTGTAAAAAAATACAAACATATTTTTCATTATTTCGTTTTTTTCACTCATCATTAAAAAGACGATCACCTTTAAATATAAAAAAATCTCACAAGGATTATTGAACTATGAGTACGCTTTTTTATTCCTTATTCTCAATTATTTTTTTCTAATTCTTTCAAATGTATGTAATTTTTTGTTCCGACAATAAATAGGGTTGTCACATATTATTTATTAAATTTATTTTTTCTTATATGATAGATATTGTTAACATTGACGACCTTCGTAGAACAGTTGGCTGGTATTCCACTCGCTAGGGTTCGATTTCCATTGATACAAAAAAAGGGTTCTAGTCTAGTTGAAGAGTTCGTCAGGCAACAATACTTGCCGCATGAGCTAGACTGTCTTGCAGTCTGTCGACGTACGGAAGTATTGTCAAACAAGTGCAATGATGAACCGCAAGTTCCCTGCGTACTGCAGTGATTCTTTATTTTTAACTTTCAGTTGTAATTGATTTATTTATTAACTCTGTAAAGTGTAAAGTGGCTTAGTTATGTGTATAAATACATATCTCTTTAAAGTGGCTTAGTTATGTGTATAAAGTTTATTAAGAGATTCAATCCTCCAACGACCCCCGTGGCCTAGTCGGTAAAACGCCTGTCTCCCAGCCTGGAGGTTGCGGGTTCAAATCCTACTAGAACCCAGATATTTTTAAAAGTATTTTAGTCTGGTTTTCACTTTAGGCCTCTTTAAAAAAAATATCTATCTGGTTGGCTGGAAGAGATTACCACATGGCAATAATCCAGCTAGGTTGTACTGTATCCAGCGAAAGTGTCATAAAAAACAATGCAATCTTCAAACTATCCAATAAGATATGGAATATATCGATATCGAAAAATTTCAATCAACAAGATCATTCCGTGTGCGAGTGATGCTCCTCTTAAAAGCTACGTTCGTCAATATGGCCCGCATCTTAAATCACGATTACGTAGACATTATATTAATTGTCCGGTACATTGAAAGTAAATTGTCAATCAACAAAGGATTTGCTATTTTCCTGTTAGCAATCTATACATGTGCATATAAACATGTAAGTAGATTTTTTTCTAATGCTTAAGGATTAATATCCAAACATATCCATTAAAAAATATGCGATAAATCCATGGGTAAACTTTGCAATAAAGGCGTCGAAGAAATCTCCTTCGGACTGAATACCTCTCCGGTTCCATATAATTGACCCGCGCTCACATCTATTACGAACCAGTGAATTGTGTAAAGATATCATTTCATAACAGCGCAACCATCAAACGCCCCAAAAACTCTTCTTACAAATTCCAGAATTTTATCGTCAAATAAACACATACTTTTAATACGAGTATATTAACCAAATTGACAGTATATTTACTGTTGAACGTGATACAAAGGTCTTTAAGATCAATGCTTATGTATTTTAAGTTCTGTTGGGATTGTGAACCACCGCGAATTGAACCAAGTGCTAGTAAAAAATATGTTTCTCCTGAAATAAATGTATGCACCCCCATATTAAATAAATAAATAATAAATATAGGTTTATTGATAGCAACATAGTATGTACATAATATATTTAAATATACTTCAAGAACACATAAATTGCAGAGGATGCATTAAAGACAGAAGCTATCAAAAGGTCTGGGCTCATCTAATAACATCCCCCGGCTGAGATACACCCCACCAATATAGGGCGAGCCCAGCCACGGGGACAACAGATGTTTTTCAGCCCACGCCCTTGTACAATTATATTAATAATAAATAAACATAAATGTTCAGCGAAAGACGTTAATTTTATACTGCAATGACAAATCTTGCATGCTGTCATGTCGAAGTGAAAACCCTGACCGAGGTAGATAATTAGGGATTTCCGAGTGGTTGCGTGCGGGTAATTGCGCTGGCAGAAGGTGGCCCTGGTTCTAGATTCGATTAGGCCTCACCTATAAATAGACGAACATATGCAAAAAATATCCAATTCGAGTGGAAAATTTTGAAAGAGAATGAACGCTCCATTCATATACTCGTATACCATCATGCCGCATTCCTATCGAAGAGTACTAAACCCTTCCTTTTGGGACATGTTGTGATGTTGTGTATGTAATTTATATAGCCTTGTTTTTAGACTCTTATCGAAGAGGCCATATTAGTACTAAACCCTTCTTTTTGGGACATGTTATGGTGTTGTGTATGTAATTTATATTGCGTTGTTTTTCGACTCTTCTCAATAGTGCTATAGCTCGGGAATGCAAGCCCACTATAATTGAGAAATTTTAAATATTGCATAAAAAAATAAGTTGTTTAAAGATAAGAAGGTGGTAGCAGCGACCATTAGATTAGGTACTTCCCCGTATCTGCATGTATTTAGAAAAACAAAACATATATGGTATTAAAACCACACACACTCAATAAATACCAGTTATTTTCTATCGGAACCGGATTATATTCATCATTCAATCACCGATCGGTTAGCATTGTTCAGCTTCCAATCCATTCAACCTCCAATCGGTTAGCAATGTTCAGCTTCCAATCCATTTAACCTCCAATAGATTAGCAATGTTCAGCTTGCAATCCATTCAACTTCCAATCGGTTAGCAATGTTCAACTTTCAATCGGTTAGCAATGTTCAGCTTGCAATTCATTCAACCTCCAATCGGTAAGCAACATTCAGCTTCCAATCCATTCAACCTCCAATCGGTAAGCAACATTCAGCTTCCAATCCATTCAACCTCCAATCGGTAAGCAATGTTCAGCTTCCAATCCATTCTACCTCCAATCGGTTAGCAATGTTCAGCTTCCAATCCATTCAACCTCCAATCGGCTAGCAATGTTCAGCTTCCAATCCATTCGACCTCCAATCGGTCATCAATGTTAAGGTAGAAAAAAACTCTAGTAAAACTGATTCTACTCAAGGATTGTGTTCCACTTTTTTTACCTTATATACAATTCTAATAGACCGTTCAGGCCAAATTTATTTATTGAACTTTCCCTCAAAATGTTGTAACATAAAACAATCGAATGGATGGTTGCGATCGATAACCGCTTATCAATTAATCCGCCATATTGTATGTACACACTATATAAAGTTGTGAAATAAATAAATACACATGTTGTTTATAGTTAAGGCATTAATGTTGTGGAGGTTTCAAGACATTGTAATTTATTTTTATCAAACACTGTTTATTCCACTTTTTTGTAACGGTATAACCCTACCGTTTCAAGGCTTTCACCTCATCTTCAGGAGAGCGCAAACAAGACTCCCCTGAAGATGAGGTGAAAGCCTTGAAACCGGTAGGGTTATACCGTCACAAAAAAGTGGAATAAACAATGTTTGATAAAAATAAATTACAATAAATACACACTCTTGAAGTTACATTAATTTTCTAAAAAATGCAAAGTAAAGAAGGTGATGGCTGCGGCTATTAGATAAGATATTCATCCGTACATGTATTCATTCAATTTCAAACAGGCAACACGTGGATTGAGTCTTTTTTGCTTTTAAACGTCCAATTGTATTGTTAATCGGCATTGATTGTTTGATCTTAGTCTATATTGAATGTCGATAGCGTTGATTTAAATATGGGAAGCGAGGAGGAAAGGGAAGTTATATCGTGTGTTCTTATTTATATAATTAAGGTAGGATCAAAAGAGCACCCCGAGGTGATTTGGTTATGTTGACGGAATGAGAAATGAGCCGGCAAATCAAATATATAATTTAAACATGGCTTAGAATCGTGAGCAAGGAATTATAATAAAATTAACAATTTATATAGCGCCATTTAAAAAGCAGACTCTCCTCAAGGGTGCTTCAACTCCGAACTCAAATTCACTATTATTGACGAATAAAAATTTAACAAAAATAAATATTTATAATTTGAGTATAAGAAAATATTAATATATACTCATACCATATATTATATATATATATATATATATATATATATATATATATATATATATATA
>CATKWJ010000913.1:0-22653 GCA_949825065.1 Odontocerum albicorne
TTAGGTGTACAAATAAGTTTCCGCCGTTTTTTATCAAAAATTGGGCATTTATTGTGAAAGAATGGAACCTCATGTTTTATTCGAAGTATTGCCCATCGCTTGCCACTACCTTTTCCCATCTTTCTGGCAGCATACGGATACAGCGTCGGAAGAATGCTTCATCTTTTGAGGCTTTCAACGAATCGACCCAATTTTTGGTATCTTCATATGATGTGAAGTGCTGCTCAGACAGGTCATGCGTCATCGATCGAAACAACTGAAAATCAGAAGGAGCAATGTCTGGTGAATACAGCGGGTGGGGTAAAACTTCCCAATTGATTGTTTCCAAAAAGGTTTTGACCGGCGCCGCAACATGTGGACGAGCATTATCATGCAGGAGAATAATTTTGTCGTGTCTGGAGTAGTAGTGGGCGCGCTTTTCCTCGAGTGCTCGACTCAATCTCATCAATTATGCTCGGTAGACAGCCCCAGCAATGGTTTCGTTCGGTTTGAGCAACTCATAATACACGACACCAAGCTGATCCCACCAAATACACAACAAGAGTTTTTTTCCATGAATATTTGGCTTAGCTGTAGATGTTGAAGCATGGCCAGGGGTTCCCCATGATTTCTTCCTTTTTGGATTATCATAGTGGATCCATTTTTCATCACCAGTGACTATACGGTGCAGAAACCCTTTCGTTTATGCCTGGCAAGCAGCATTTCACATGTGGAAAATCGGCGTTCAACGTTTCTCGGTGTCAGTTCATACGGAACCCAATTTCCTTGTTTTTGAATCATTCCCAATGATTTCAACCTATTTGAAATTGCTTGTTGAGTCACTCCTAATGTAAGTGCAAGTTCTTCTTGCGTTTGGCACGAATCTTGATCCAATAATACTTCCAATTCCGCGTCTTCGTACACTTTCGGCCTTCCGCTACGTTCTTTGTCTTCGATGTCAAATTCACCGTTCTTAAACTTTTGAAACCACTCACGACAACTTGTCTCACTTAAGGCAGCCTCACCATATGCTTCTACAAGCAATCGATGCGCCTCAGCTGCAGATTTCTTCAAATTGAAGAAGTAAATCAAAAGTTCCCGCAAATGACGCTTATTCGGCTCAAAACTTGACATTTTCGAACACAAAAAAATATGTTATACTGATAAAAATTCACTAATATTTCAAGGTCATGTTGTTGACAGATGTCCAACCTTACGATAATGACATTTTACATCTGACAATTTTAACCATAACTTACTGGTGGCGCCAACTTTTGTCAAACGGCGGTGACTTATTTGTACACCCAATATATATATATATATATATATATATATATATATATATATATATATATATATATATATATATATATATATATATATATATATATATATATATATATATATATATATATATATATATATATATATATATATATATATATATATATATATATATATATATATTGAGCAGAACATTGAATAAATAAATATCAATAGAAGTAAAACAACACCTGCAATGACTCTTTTCTTAACTCGATACCGCGATGATCCAAACCAAATAAATATTTCTAAAGTTTTATTAATAGTTGAATTCGCCTGACGATAAGTTGAGTTTTAATGATTTAAAAAAAATACTGACTAAATCAATATGGAACTAAAAATAGTGTTTTATAATAGTTTTGTTTAATTTGGTCGCTGACCAGAGGCAGAAGTGTTTAAAACTGACGAAGAGATTATAAATAAAATATATTTTTCAATTATAATGTATTAATTGCCTTCTTATAACGAAGTCAATTATTTTAAAATGATATATTTTAGTAAATTATATCGTTACTCATTTTGACGTACGTGGCTGTGAAATAGTTATGGTAAAAAAAGAAATAAATGGAATAGTACATTGAACGAAATTAATGTATTTTTTAAATGACGAAATTTTCTTTTGAATCACTAGTCTAAAGCTTAACTTATTCTTTTTCAATATTTTTATATTAACTGGTAAAAAAATGCCTTTATAAAATTGTGTTTTGTATTATTGAAAATTGGTACTAAAGTATAATCTATTAATGAAATAAGTCTCCATTTTTCATAAAAGCTAATTCTCAAATCCATGTAATGAAAAGAACTTAATATTAAGACTTGCCTACTTGCAGAACGACCGTCTCCGCCGGGACGGCCAGACATCGCACCGCTGGGATGGGCCGAGGATGGTGTGACGTTGCGATGGAAGCCTCCTCGCTCGGACGGGGGCGCACCACTCACGGGCTACCAAGTGGAGTGCAACCGGCTGGGTTCAGCCGTGTGGGTTCGCACTGCACCGCCGCTCGTGCTACGCCCCGAGTTACTGCTCACGGGGCTCGAGCCTGGCTTCCAGTACCAGTTCCGCGTCTCCGCCTGCAACGCTGTTGGGGTCTCCCTACCGGGCGAGATATCCGACATTCTTACCGTGTCCATTGATAAAGCTCCCGTATCAGCGCCCAAGTTCATTGGAGGCTTGCGAGACGCTAGCTGTGTAGAAAATGATAAAGTGGAATTCAAAGTTTATTTCGACGCTTCTCCGTCGCCGACAGTCTCGTGGTTTAAGGATGGATATGAAATTTTCAGTAGTCGTCGTACCGCTATCATAACAGAAGGAAACTGTAGCACTTTGATTTTCCATCAAACTTCGCTGAGTGACGAAGGAGAAATTAAATGTACGGCCACTAATAGAGCGGGGCACGCAGTTTGCAGAACTAGATTATCTTTAGAAGCTGCACCGCGCATTCGCTTACCTCGTCAGTATGAAGAAGGACTTCTGTATGAAACTGATGAGACAATTTTTTTAAAAGTGTCGGTCGCAGGAAAACCAGCTCCTATTGTTGAATGGCGACATGACGGCCAACTCATGTTCTCATCGGAAAGAATTGAAATTGCCAATACGGATAAGTTCTCTACATTAAGAATAGAAAATGCTTCTAGAGACGACAGAGGAGAATACCAAATCAACGCAAGAAATAAAGTGGGGGAAGATTCGGCTGCATTCTTAGTAACCATAACAGCTCGGCCTGATCCACCCGAATCGGTAACTGTCGTTCAAAATCCTGACAAATCGGTATCTCTTTCATGGGTGTCTCCTAATGATGACGGAGGTTGTCAAGTAGGCAATTACGTGATCGAATATTACAGAACAGGGTGGAATGTTTGGTTAAAAGCGGCCACAAGCCGCAAATTGACAGCTACACTATTCGATTTAATAGAGGGATCCGAATATAGATTTCGTGTAAAAGCAGAAAGTCCTTATGGGATGAGCGAACCCAGTGCTGAAACACGCCCCATCTTTATACCTGGTAAACTAAATGAAATATCATTCGATCCAATGGATTTCGATATAGACGAAAATATTCAGAAGTCTATGAAGGACGAATTAAATATTCCACAAGTAGTACCTAGAAGAAAACGACATTTATCGCCGAAAATTGACGATTTCGAAAATGAGATGAAATACACTTTAGATATCCCCACGGGCGTTACTTTGCGAAAACATCGAAATCTCGATACAAATAATTCTGCTGACAAATCAAATGTACTGAAAGAATCCAATAAAATATCGTCTAACTATAATACAAATGGCGATAAAATGGGCCACGGAAGTTCTGAATTTATGTTAGTACTATATCCAGAGAACGAGAGGGACACGTCAGGTAACTTAAATTATTATATATTTTTTCTAGCGAATCAATTATTTTTTTTGCTTTAGTTAAACACTACATAATTCGCCATCGATTTTCAATTTAACATAAATGACAAACACAAAACAAATGTCAATAAGCTTCATGCATTGTATCCGTATATTTTAAGAGAATATGTCACATTCAAGGAGACACTGGTTTTGGCATTGATTTGTTCTATCCAATTAACTACATTTTAAATGTTATAGTATTTATCTTTAATTATTTGATAATTAAAGATAAATGCTAAAACATTTAAACATTTAAAAGATAATATTAATTATAAGTTTAAATCATATTTAGCAAGGTGCATTTTTTATGTTTATTTGAAAAAAAGAGGTTATTATAAATGGCAGTGTTTTTAAAAGAAAATTTTTAAGTACAAACTGTTCAAGATAAAAAAAGGTTATAAATTAAAAAAAAATAATTATATACATATGAACAATTTGTTTATAAAAAAATGTTTACAAACCAAATTTTAATTATATATGAACAAGGGGATTTTAAAAAAAAATATTTTACTCATTTGAATTAATATTTATCTAGCAAGTCGAAAGCAAAAAATATAATTGCAAGCGTTTAATGTACTGAACTTTTTAAAATAAAAAATATAGTATAGTGTACATGTAACATAGAGATTACAACAGAAATTTTTGGATTATCTGGATAAATTGCATTATTTAATAGTCCAAACTTGAAATTGTATTAAAGATTATTTCATAAGAAGATTTAAAAAATGAACGAGATAAATATGACACCCCCAAACCCAATTGGAAGTTTGCTACTTGCATTCTAATAAACACTCAAATTCCTATTTAATAAAAAAAAAGTTTAAAATAATTATTTACTTTCTATAATTTTACTGAATATTTTTATGACTTATTGCCAATATTCGAATCAGAGAGTATCAAAATCTGCCAAGACGATTGTCTACAAAAAAATATTAGTATCAACTTAGATGTATGGGAGTGAAACGTAGACGTAGAAAGATACTGAAAGGAGCTGAATAACACTTGTAGAAATACGCGTACTGAGAAGAATACACGGGGAGATAATGTCTGACAGAATAAGGAATTAAGGGATTAGTAAGATGATTTACTTGATTTTAGTATTATGTAAGATGAAGGTGAGCATAGTTTTTGTTAAATGAATGAATGATTAAAAAAAATATTAACAAAATGAATATACAGTGGAAATACGAGTGAAATGAGGGATTAAGGAAGACAAAGGAAAGTATGGTTGGACCAAATATAAAATATGATATTTTGAAAGAAGGAAATGTAAAAGTCTCAGAAATTGTAAGAGTTGTGTGAGAAGGTGTATGGACGTGGAAGAGGCGAAGTGTGTATGTCACGATAAGAAAGTTTGGCGCTTTGTCTAGGCGTTTTGTCTACCCAGACAGACACACAGCGTAATGGTATGTACACTATTTATAAATTATCGACAATTTCACCGATTCTGTAGTTAAATTTTAATCAAAGTTTAAGTAAATAAGCCACTGTTCGCCTGTATATAAGTCTATTGTACGAGTATGCCATGTTTCTAGATAATCTTTTTTTTTAATGGGTTAGAATATCAATTGATTGAATTGAATTAAATGTCTTAAGATTTTTAATTCTATTTATCGGTTGAGTATTGGAACAATTCAAAATAAATAGTTAGCATTATGAAAGCAACAGATTTGAAAAAAAAAGTTGATTACCATATATACTGAATTATATACATATTTCCAAAATGAAATTTTAGCTTGATATACCTTTTTGATTACCAAATTAATGGACGACATCGAAAAATATAATCAAAAAGTTGAAAAAAATCTTAATCTTAATAAAAGTAAGTAATATCGATTGAATTACGAAAAGAAAATATGGCTACTGCGTTTGCTTTGTTATTTTGCAATGAGCGATATCTAAAGTTGATTAGACATGATGCATATTTAATAAAGTTTATGGTTTTTACTGTTTCAATTCCTACTCAGTTACAGTTAGTTATTGTGAAGTCGGTAACGATAATTGATTAAATAAATAAATATTGAATTAAATAATTTGGCAAATTGCATGCGATTTTCGGCTTTTGTCTAGTAGACAACATATTGAAATAAGTACTAAAATGATTAAAAACCCATGTCTTTTCGTTACCTTACTTACGAGGTTGGGTGTGCAATTAGTACAAGTGCATTGTACAAAAAACCATGTCTTTTCGTTACCTTACGTACGAGGTTGGGTATGCAATTAGTACAAGTGCATTGTACAAAAACCCAAGTCTTTTCGTTACCTTACGTACGAGAGGTTGGGTATGCAATTAGTACAAGTGCATTGTATAAAAAAATTACCTTCCTGTATTTTTTCTATGGAGAGAAAAAAAATGGAGTCAAGTATTTAGTGAATCAATTAAACTATTCTACATAAACAATAGTTGAAATTATTGACAATGCATTGAATTAAAAATAAAAATATAAAACTAAATTTACCTTTTCATTCCTTTATAAATCTTGAAAAAAATAAACATAATGATTTTACACTTAAATATAAAAAAAATCTACACAATACATACATATAATCCCGGCGCGTCCCTTGCGGGGTAGGCAGAGAGAACAGATCTCCAAACTTTTCTTTCCAAGCGCACAACTTTCGCCTTCTCCACATTCATATATTTCGTCATGCACAAATTTCTATTATTTATACTTCTCACTTTACCTTCTTTCAAAATCTGGTCTATTTGGTCAAGCCACGTTTTCTTCGGTCTACCTCTTCCACGGGTACACCTTGCATTTCTGACTTGTATACTCACTTAGTAATTATTTCATCAATAACTCTCTCCACACATCAAATCATCTTAACCCTTTTAATCCCACGGGGCCGATCATCGACCTCAAAGTTTTCATACAAGTTTTTACGTTGACCTGGCAGGTCTCCACAAAAAATTACATTTTAAAACTAAATATTAACTGAGATAAAAAATAAAATATAAACTAGTTTTTTTTGCCAAAATATGCTTGGAATTTTTCGCACATTTCACGCAAAATATGCTGGGATTAAAATGGTTAAAGCTCTTTCTCACCTTGCTTAAAACATCCATCTAAATAATAAATAGTCTCACTCTTGAGTAAATATCTCTATAATTTATCATTACAATAGAATTACATTAAAAATGTACAATATATGCATCTATTTGCATAAACACTGGTAATTTATGGTGTTTTGCGTATTTCATACGAGGCTGAAGAAGTCAAGAAAATATCTGTATGTTTGTATTTTCAATTATTTCCTTTGTATTCAATTAAACACAACTCGTTATAACTCCCTTATCAAGTAAAATGTGTTTCAAGTCGTCAGGTATGTATATGGAAGCACCATTATCAGTGACAAGCATTATAAAGGCACAATACAAAGTGAGGATTAGAGTACTTGTCGTTGGTGCCCCCGGATATCACTGTGTAAGCTAATTTGTAATAGGCGTATCCTGTTCCATACAAATTAAGGAACTTCAGTACATCCAGATGTCTGCGCCTTCTTGATCCATTAGGTCTTTGATATCTAGCAATTGTTCTATGCCATTTGGCTTGATCTGCTGATGTATGCATGTATGTTTTTAAGCGTGTTATGCAGTACGTCCGTTTATCTCCTGCGCTGCCAACTGTGCTCTCACCGAAGAGGATATTTCTTGGGATTCTGAAAACAGGCACGGGAACTTCATATCCAGACTAAAGCAAGCGAGCCCGTAAAACGAGAATCTCGATGCTACGACATTTCGACATTAAACCGTTATAATTTATTATTCTTTTGTACCATAAAATCTTCCTTATTCGCATGATGTGACGCTGTTGATATTTTTCGAGTGTTTTAATGTGTCGTCTGTAGGGAATCCAAAAGTTCCACCTTTGTACTAATATACCATATGTCAGATATGGTATGACTATAGTTTTATAGATCCACATAATTTTCTCAATAAACTACCGCCTTAATTCTCAAATGAGAAACTTTTATATCTGTACATTGCGACCACATTGCGACCCTACTTGAACATATTGATACAAGATATTGTGCAACTGGATTATACCAGGATGTCAAGCTTTTCTTTAAATAGTTACATTTTAACAGGAATACAATTTTATTTCCTCCGTCTATACAAACATTAATTTATATAGCGTAACAGGTAATTTATATAGCGCTGTTTAGAGAAAATACTCTTTTCAAGGGCGCTTTTAGTCGTGAATCAAATCCACTGTTATTGAAAAATTAAAAATGTTAGTAAAAAATAAAGTAAATTGAGTGTATGGATAGGAAGGTGTTTGCTTTATAAATTTACTTAGAGTACACATCGCCATAATAATCCTCATATATTAATCATCCCTGACTGATAAAAGATTTGAGGGACCTTTGCTCGCGTAAAACAGTATTTTAGGCACTTAAGTAATTTTGATGTATTATTTTATTAATTTAATTGTAGTCAAAACATGAATATTGTGAATCACATTTTACGAGACTCAAACCGCGATATTTCTGTAACATGTACGTTTTTAAAATTGGAACCATAAATTGGAATATGAATGTTAATACGTTGCTGCAACGTAATAAATATACAGTGTGGACAATTTTATAAATAGCTCGCGTCTATAACACATCGATATCGTGGTTTAGTGACTGGAATACAGGATTCTAACTCAATTGTAACATTCTTAGATTGTACAAATTTTATAAGTCAATGGCTCATATTATGGACCAGTTGAGGGACAAGAATCTCACTGAGTGATGATACATTTGAGATTAACTGTTAATACTGCGATACAAAACACGTACTTATGTCTGATGAATAATCATTTCTGATAGTTAAAAATTGGATCGGTTCGAAATGTTTGTGCATGTGATCAGCAGAGGACCTTTTAGCTGTTCTTCATGCATTTCTTGATTCATAAATGTATCATGGAATCTGATAGGAAGTTGTATTAAAGTCTGTAAATAATTTCCAGTTTATTTGTTTAATGAACATTAATTTTGGCTGGTAGTCTAGCCACACTCAACATACTGTTTCCTACTGAGTCGAGTCAAGGCTATTCACCTATAAAGAAAATATTATTTATGAATAAATACAATAGACCAGGCCCTAAAAGTGTGCAGAACAACATTATCGAAAATAGCAGAGGAATGAAACGACTGGAAAATAATTCTTAGGAGCCAAGCAACTGACCGATGTGATATGGATTGTCAGTCATGAATATAATAAAGAAGATACCCTTTTAATAAGGAATGAGCATATTTCATATTAAATTCAAATAAATACTCAATAAATATCCAGCCACTTAAATATGTTTCAAGGTTGAATTTAATATTTAAAATACTCATTCCATACAATCCAGTGCTATATGTTCTCATAAAACTTCTCAAATATCACGAAACATGTTAAATGTTGGACCTTAATGCACTTATATTTAAGTAAAATTTAAGCGTCCCGATTGTATAAAAATACCTTAAAAACTTGTTTTTTTTACCGCTATAAGGTACAAACCACCATTGTGATGTTCCTGATTTTTTTTTAAATTTAGTATTTTTTTTATACATTCTGTGAAGTGAAGCATGAAAGTAATTCAATCAGGTTCAAATTCAAGTGTTTTAGTATTTGAGTTCTTTCTTGTTTTAAATAAACACATATTGAATTCTGCAAAAATTTGTCACTGTTTCTATTTGTTGTTTTGGTCTATATATTGAATTATGGCGATAAACTCGTGATTATACGAGATGCAAAATAATTATTTCCATTTATTGGATAAAATGATCAATGACCATTATACAATCAAAATGATTGTATTTTACCTGAAAGATATCTTGCAATTTTCGTTAGTTTTCCATTAAGGGATAAAAAAAGTGGTTAACTACGAGTATTTTGTTTGTTTAGAATTGATTTAGAATATTTAGCTCGCTCATGAGATTGTTAATGTCCCAAAAGGCTAGTTAATATTTAGATTTATGTATACATATTTTTGTATAGAATATTTAGCTCGCTCATGAGGTTGTTAATGTCCCAAAAGGCTAGTTAATATTTAGATTTATGTATACATATTTTTGTATAGAATATTTAGCTCGCTCATGAGGTTGTTAATGTCCCAAAAGGCTAGTTAATATTTAGATTTATGTATACATATTTTTGTATAGAATATTTAGCTCGCTCATGAGGTTGTTAATGTCCCAAAAGGCTAGTTAATATTTAGATTTATGTATACATATTTTTGTATAGAATATTTAGCTCGCTCATGAGGTTGTTAATGTCCCAAAAGGCTAGTTAATATTTAGATTTATGTATACATATTTTTGTATAGAATATTTAGCTCGCTCATGAGGTTGTTAATGTCCCAAAAGGCTAGTTAATATTTAGATTTATGTATACATATTATTGACAATAATGGTTTCAATTTACTTAAAATTCAAAACATTTCCTATAAAACAGAGATGATTATTTTGCGTTGACGATATTTATTTATAGCGATTGAAGTATATAATTTGAAAGCAAATAAGGTCCATCGAATATTTCAATATGTATTTACTAACAATAAATTTTGCTTGCAGAAAAAAGGAAATCATTTCAGTTTGACCTTGAGGATGCCATGACCCCGCCACCATTGTCGTTGTCTGCCCCAGAGTTGGGTTATGGCTTCGATCCCATTCGACCCTTAAGACATTCTGTCAGTTCAACAGAACTGTTACACGAACGTGCTATGAGCAGGTTCTATCAAGTTGTCGCATTAAAGGAAGCAGAAAAAGTGAAAACTAAGAAGGAACAAACTGAAGCACCGGTTTTAGATTTACATTCGGATTTAAAAATTAGTATTACTGAAGAAAAAACTCTAAATAATAGAATTAAGGTAAGCGAAGAAAACCAAGAAAATTTTCTTTTGCCTCCTGAAGAATCAAAGCACGATACGATGATTTCTAATGAAAGCTTAAACAGGGATAGAAGTGAAGAGAGCAGTACTAATTACGAAGACGATTATACGGCAAGCACAGTTTCAACTGGTGATAGTGATTTTTCAGATTCTGATAGTTTAGAAGCAGATGTTGAAAGGCTTCGTAATAGAATTGAGGAAAATGCCACGTATCATCCAAAGGATATGTCGATAAAAACAACGCAGTCACAAAATCAAGCGGTAGAAGTCTTGACAAAACCGGCCCCTCTACCAGATCCTAATTTTGTTCCGAAACCAATTTTGAAAAAGAGAGAAAATGATGTACGAGTTTCTCCTGTAAAGGATCAACCTCCTCAAAATATTGAAGATCCTTCTCCCAGTGAAAAGACAACAAAATATTCAGAACCATTAATTAATAAAGTTTCACTGTTTAAAAAATTTGCCAAATTTCCATTAGAAAAGAATATTTTGTGTGACAAAAAGAAATCGAATAAGAAAAAAGATAAAATCGAGAAAAAAGTTGCGGAAATCGATAAAGAACAGCAAGCCAATGTGAAAGGTAAAGAAGAAGAAAAGAAGGAACCGTTACAAGATGAAGGAAGAAGTGTTATTGATTATTATGGAAACATTGTTAAAGAATATGGAAGTAATAAAAAGCCACACACACAGTTATATACAAATACTAATGACCTGAAGAAAGCTGCCGCTGAACAAGGTAAAGAAAAAACTAGTAAATACGCAGTCGACACTAATGCTGTTAAAAATAAACCTGTAGTTCAAAAGAAAGTGCCCGCGAAAAGCACGCCCAAAAAAGTGGTTAAGAAGAAAGCTGAAATTAAAACTCAACAAATTGAAAATAATCAACCGAAACCAAATAAAGAACATCGTGAAAAACAAAATTCGCCGATTGAAACTGTGTCTGTGTCTAAAAGTTTTTCAGAACTAAATGCACAGGCTGAAAATACAGTTAAATCTGTAATTAATTACATAATTGATATATTTATATTATGCGTCGCATTCTGGTTGTACATATTTAAAGATGAAAGATTGGCTATTCCGTTTTTGGCCCTAACAATGTATCGCCAAGTCCACAGTGCTGTGAAAAGTAAAATGCCTTCGTGGATTACAAAACAAAAACCATCCGAGGACTAATCTATTCCAATTATATGTATATTGTTTTACCTAGTATAAAAGTTCTAATATCCTTTCCTTATACGTACTCGTACATACACACTAGTATATGTGAATTAACTTTATAATAAATCGAAGTTTATATTATATAATATATAGGCAGTGTTAACTTAATTTTCAATGCAAAACACCAACATATTTTTTTAATATATTGTAAATTTTAATATAAATTGAAAAAAAAATATTTGACATAAAAAAATTTAATTGATATTTTTAATGACACTATCTCTAAAAAGTATAATTGAAAAAGTATGTTTTACTCATGTATTTTTTGATCATTAAAAAAGTTTGTATGCAGAAGATGTAAACAATTTTTATAAGTTGTGTGAACAATTAAAATATATTTTAAACTTTTTTGTAAATTACGGTTACTTTTTTAAAAACAAATTATACAAACATTCTTATGTTAACATAGTTTTTTGAAAACAAAAATAAAATATGTAATTTTGTGAATACCATTTGTATATTGAGTAAGTAACTCGGCTATGTTGAATAAAGACGTCTGCAAAAAAGTAGATTAAACGATTACTAAATTTATCGCTTAGTTAAGAATAAAATAATGTCTTTCAAATCTAAAACCACATTTTCGTTCTTTGTTTTATCCATAATATTCTTTTTGTATATAGTAAGAATCAAGTGTATAAAAATAATGTTAATTAGTAACTTAAAAATCCCTTTCCACTACCTTCAAAATGTAATAAAATTAGAATTATATTTAAGAAAACAATAATTATTATTTTCCTTACGTTGTATGAAAATTTTTAATACAATTTTTTTTAAATTTTTAACAGATATTGATAACTTCATAATTTATGTTATAGTTCCTTGCACTCCATTTGATGTTAATTTATATAACAGTAAAATTATTTTTCATGTATATTTGAGACAATAATGTGTTATTTAACAAATAAATTCGTCTATAATATTATGAATGAATTATTTATTTCTTAGAATACTCAACCTAGCGTTTCTTAAATGTTTTGTATTTGCTGAGTGTAATTCTTTGTTTTACATATCTTTCACTTGTTATTGCTTGTCGGTCGGGTGGTTATAGCACAATACATTGGTCCTAGGGCCTGGACCGACACAGCTTCTCCCACCATGCTCCTCATACCTCCACGCGGTGACCGACGGGCAACGGACTTGAGGGTGAAGTTGATGGTAACCAATCCGTCGGGGGATCCCAAAAGTACGGCTAAAGTGAGAAGCAGTGAGCGTCTGTCTCGCATCTTAGCGGCGGCTCACAAATGGTGGGTGTGGCAACTTGACATATTCGGGTACTAGTCACATACACCATCGCTAATGGGTATCCAGGCTCATTAGATTAATCCGATAATGGGCCATTACATGACCAATGACAGCGGATACAGCCCTAGTTAGTTGGGCCACTCTGGTTCCACGTCCGATGACAATTGGTGGATAAAAACTCTGTCAAACAAACCGAAGCTTTATGGAAAAACACTCGCAAAGATGCACTACCCTGTCTGGCAGCGAGGGCGATTCTCCCCTCGGTGATTCAGAGACTGACATCATGTCAGAGGCAGCTTGCAGGATTCCAGGGGCTAGCAAAGTGAAGCAGAGGAAACAAATTCGTCCAGGAAAAAGGTTTGAAAAGCTAAGGGCCGCGACTTGGAACCTGGAAACGTTGACAGGAAAGAGTAAAGAACTTGCGGAGGTTATGAGAAGACGCAAAATAGATATTGCATGCATCCAGGAAACTAAATGGAAGAATACAAACATTGATAAATGCCGCTACCTAGAAACACAGAATAATGAATATAAATTATATTTCAATGGGGAAAATAACTCCAGAAATGGCATGGCTATAGTATTACACCAAAGGCTCCATGACAATGTGATAAAGATCGTATCAGTGAATGATAGGATCATTATGATAAAACTCGTAGTTTGTAACGCCATATACAATACAATATCATTTGTGCTTATGCTCCACAAATGGGATGGGACGCGGAGGAAAGAAATTCATTCTGGGAAAAGCTGGAATAATTAATTCAAAACATACCCGAAAATGAAACTATTCTTATGGGCGCGGACATGAATGGGCACGTAGGAATATCAAATACCGGCCACGAGGCAATCCATGGTGGGTTTGGGTATGGGATGCGTAACCAACAGGGGGACGAGCTGCTGAACTTCGCTGAGGTATATGGCTTAACGATCGCATATTTCCGTAAAACACATATTTCCGTAAAAAGTTTGAACACCTTATAACTTACAAAAGCGAAAATGCAGCAACACAAATAGATTATTGTCTGTGTAGCAAAGAAATGAGGAAAATGTGTAGAGACTGCAAAGTCATCCCTGGAGAGCCCCTGGCAACCCAGCATCGTTTAGTGTTGCTTGAACTACTTGTGCCAAAGCCTACGTTGCCCAAAGACCAACTAAAACCGATACCAAAAATTAAATGGTTCAACATCTCAAATGAAAAAGGCAAACAACTAAAATCTAAAATGAAAAGTTGGATGATTGAAAATGTGCAAATTCCCGACGTACTTAACCCAAATGAAATGTGGGAGGCATTGTCCCAGATATGCATACAATATGCTAAGCAACATCTTGGAGTTTCAAAAGGTAAACTAAAAACTAAGAAAGAGTCCTGGTGGTCGACGGATGATGTACAAAGGGGTATTAAAGAGAAAAATATCACTTTAAAGAATTGATCTAACTGTGATAATGAAACAGAGAAAGAAGACCTCTTTCTAATACATAAGGAAGCTAAAAGAAAAGCAAAGAAACTAGTAGCCTTTGCCCAACATGAGGCGATGAAAGACATATACGAAGAACTGGAAACACAACAAGGAGCTCAGAAAATATATAAAATTGCGGCACAAAGAAAAGAGAGGGCTAAATTGACCAGAACTCCTAAGTACATAGATGACAATGAAGATAAATTAATCACTGAAGAAAGTAAAATATGTGAAAGATGGAAAGAGTACTACTCAGAACTACTGAATGAAGAATTTCCGAGAACTTCATATCCTTCAGAACAACAAATCTTTGGGCCAATTGTAGAAATTACTCATGCAGAAGTAGGGTTGGCCATATGTCAAATGAAAACAGAAAAAGCAGTAGGACCAGACAATATACCAACTGAATTTTGGAAAGAATGCGGTGAATGGGGACAGAATTGGCTGTGTAAGCTCTTTAATAAAATATTGGCCGGAGCCCCAATGCCAGATGAATTCCGAAGAAGCTTTCTCCTTCCCTTCTACAAAAACAAAAGAGACTCCAGGAAATGCGACAACTATAGAGGCATCAAGCTAATATCCCACACTATGAAAATCTATGAACGAATTATCAACTTGAGAATCAGGAATTTGGTGGAAATACATGACAACCAGTGTGACTTCGTATCGGGAAAATCAACAGTAGATGCCATTCAAACCGTTAGACTCCTTGTCGAAAAACACCGTGATGCCAAGAAAGACCTTCATATGGTCTTCATCGATCTTGAAAAGGCATTTGAAAGGATCCCTAGAAGCCTTATTTGGGCAGCACTTAGATCACATAGTGTAGCAGAAAAGTATGTACTTGCCATCCAGGACATGTATGATAACGTAAAAACGCAAGTGGGGTGCACTTCGGAAACTTCACCAGAATTTCCTGTAAAGGTGGGGGTACATCAAGGATCAGTAATCAGTACGGTACGGTACTCAGTCCGCTACTGTTCATCTTAATCATGGACTATTTAACTAACCAGAAAATGAACAGTCTCCTAAAGATCCTACTATTTGCAGACGATATCGTATTAATAAGTGAAAAACATGAAGATCTGCAAAATAGTCTGAAAAAGTGGATAAGAATCTTGGAGGACAATGGATTGAGACTGAGCAGAAAGAAAACAGAGTATCTGTACCTACCATTCGAGAACACAAATGCTGTCACTCCCGTGATGCAAATGGACTCCTTTAAGTATCTTGGGTCACTCATCCATAGTGATGGAGGATGTGCAGCAGATGTAATACCTAGAATAAGTGTGGGTTGGATGAAGTTTAGATCAATGACGGGAGTTCCATGTGATCCGAAAATGCCAGTAAAGTTAAAAGGAAAAGTATACCAAACGATTGTCAGACCCGCACTCCTCTATGGCTCCGAATGCTGGACGATGTATAACTCTTACTCTAGGCAACTAGAAACTGCTGAAATGCGCATGCTAAGATGGTCAGCTGGTGTGTCCCTAAGAGACAAAATAAAAAGCTCACGTATTCGTGGAAGCCTAGGTGCTACAGACATCAACAGTAAGATGGAGGAGAGGCGACTGAGATGGTGTGGGCACATTGGACGCAGATCACCCAATCATATTGTGAACCAGGCAATCTCCATGGATCTTCCTCGAATAACAACCAGAGGAAGACCAAAGAACTCATGGGTGGTGCAAAAAGATAACCTGATGCAGAGGCACGGCCTGGGGGACGTAGTCCGGGACAGAAGAGCATACAACCTGAGGACGAGGAGAGCTGACCCCAACAGTCTTCGCAGACAGTGAGTTGGGATGGAGCCAGGTAGAAGAAGTTATTGCTTGTGCATGATTGTTAAAAAAAATATTTTCATAATATTTCTAGATCGAAGTATTGCTCAGCATACTTATAACCGAAAATGAACTTATTTTCTGTGAGTAATCATACTTATAACCGAATATGAACTTATTTTCTGT
Organism: Odontocerum albicorne; assembly: GCA_949825065.1. Lineage (NCBI taxonomy): Eukaryota > Metazoa > Arthropoda > Insecta > Trichoptera > Odontoceridae > Odontocerum > Odontocerum albicorne. The sequence goes on from CATKWJ010000913.1 coordinate 16,451, forward strand.
GAGTAGTGATAACATATGTTAGATCGTTAGCGTCTTTGTCTTGAACTACGATTATTTGGAACAACTATGTTTGCTACTATTCCATTTTTCCCGATGTCTCTACCATAATTATTCTTTTTTATGAACTCCACTGCCTTACTAAATCTTAATTTTAGAATCAGATGGTACAAAGGATGATTTCTACTTAATTTACGATATACTCGTATTTAAGTACTCATAATTTCATTATGTATAATGGTTCTATTTCTCATTTCAGCTCGAAAAAGAAATGTAGGTTTTTAACAATCTGCCTATGTTATATAAACAAGCCAAATTTTCTTTTAAATCTTATATTCATAAATAGAAAACTGTTAAATAATGGAACGATGAAGGTTGGAGGACTTGAATGATACGAGTATTCAAATTAGAAAAACTGAATTGATAATAACAAGACAATCTAAATTATTTTAGATTTCACCCTATGTACGAGCATCCTCAGAATCCCCTCTAAAGATGATCATAGATAATAGAGTGAAATGATTATAAAGTGAGTGAAGTTAAATCATATAATTTTTTTATATGAAGTTCTACCAAAATATATAAGTCGAGAAATTTTAAGTAATTGAGAATGATTTATATTTGAAATTGAATGAATGAGGAGGGGAATGAAGAGACCTCCACGTAGACTGTGAAAACACAATAAGGAATAGGTATAAAAAACATAAGTTTAGGTATGAATCATACAAGAAATCGAAATAAATCACACCACAGTCAGGCGCATCATGAAAACATCAGAAATTTACTGATGGGTAACTTTTCTAGCCCCGGACCATCAAAACCAATACCTAAATGGGTCAAAACGACTCTTTTCCGTGCCAATTTAATTGACAACTTGAGTAAATATAGAAGACTTATTTAATTCGAAATATTAAGCCACTCAGTGGAAGTACCCTTCACTCTAATACATGCTTTACTTTCGACGTATAATGAGGCAATACCACGTATTCGTTTTCTTTCAACACCACATTCATTCAATATTTTCCATGGATTGTCTTTTATCACGCGGTCATATATTTTTTCAAGTCCACAAATGCACAAGATATTTTATAATTTTTTGCCCTGCATTTTTTCCAAAAGCATACGTTAAGAGAAAATCTGCTCCACGCATCCTCTTCCACTTAGAAAGGCACCCTGAGCATCTCACATTTTCTTTTCACTCTTTGCGTTAGAAATTTTTAGTACAGTTTACTTACTACACTCAACTTATTATTTGGACATCTCTTGTATAACAAGACTGCACATATTGGGTTATCAATATGGGCATTGTATGGATTTTCATATGGTTCATATGGCTATCTACTTAGAGGAGTAAAGTGAAGAATTTGTTCTTGCCGGGATGGATTGATGAATTTTATGGATTTGCTTTGTTGTGTTATTTGACTTGTACTGTTTTTTTCCAATTGTATGAAACTGCTTACACGTCAATGTTAAATTTTATATGTATTTTTGTATTAATCGTTGTATCAAAAAGGCCATTTGACTGTTAAAATAAAATAAATTTAAAAATCTACTCACCAAAACTAATGGTTTTGTGAATTTCGCACGCTTGTCTTTATAAAACGGAACAATCAATACACTCTTCCATTTTTTCGGTATGTAGTCAGATTCATAACATTTGTTGAAAAACTGTCTCAGGCATTCGATCATTAATTTACCCCATACACTTAGTTCTAAACCTAACGCTATTCCATTTTTCATGTATTTTACAGCCGTTCCCACTTCTTGTAGAAAGACGTCATTTAGATTTTCCAAATGCTCGCAATTTTTAGCTGTACCAGACTCAACGTCATTCTACTTGTATCACCGCTCTTGTACAATTCTTCTAAATATTCCTTCCATCTCAAACGAACCCTTTCTTCTTCTGACAAAACCCTTCTATTCTTATCTTTAATCCTACTCATACCTCTCGTTTTCCCTCGCATTTGACTTACTTTCTTCTAAAATATTTTCACATTTCCTCCGCACTCACTCTTTCTTTCCGTTGCTTCATAAATATTACCTTTTCTTGCTTTGATAAATATTCTCCACGCGATATTTTTACCTTTCACGTACTCCTAAATTTCTATGTCCCACCATGCACTTCCTTTTTTGCATCGAGCTTTCGCCGTGCCACAGACATCTTTTGCTGTGACCACCAGTATATTTTTCATACCCTTCAAGTTTTCTTCGATAATCTCTTATTATTGTAATTTTTTCTTCCACATTCTTTCTAAATTTATCTTTCTTTTCGGCATTTTGCAGTTTCTCACATCTGTTTCTTACGACTGATATTTCTTTACGTGCCTCAGATCGCCACCCAGGGAATCTATTCATTCTTCTCACACTAGATAATGATTTGAGCCAAAATCTGCTCCTCTAAACACTCTTGTATCAAGAACACTCTTTTGCAGTGAAGAATCTACAAACACATAGTTAATTTATGATCCTTCATTTTGTCTTTCCCACGAATACATATGATTTATTTTGTGATCAAATTATCCAAACATACATCTAGTATTCTATCTCCATTGTTATTTATCCGTCTATCACCGAACTTACCTAACATATATTCAAACCCACCCCTTTTCACGCCAACTCATGCATTCAACTTATTTGCCAATACATTTTTTTCATTGTTTCTCTTTCTTTCTAATTCCTTCCTTATACTCGAACTGTTCCAAAACTCCTTATTGTTTTCACCACTTTCACTGTTGGCCAGATTATACCCTATCACGACCAGGAGATGCGTTATATCTACTTTAAATTTCATCCACATCGTTTTACGACTTGTAAATTTGTATTTTTTCATGCGTTCCCGCAACCACTTGGATGTCATTGCTCCTATACCCTGCTTTGCTCCATTATTATTATTCACACCAGACCACATACTCATATTCCTCGAATCCCTTCAAACCAGCCTCCGTATCTCTTTGTCTCACTCAAGCACACTGTGTCTAAATTTTTGCCTTTCACTATATTACACAATTCATTCGTCTTCATTCGTATCCAAAGATATTCCATATCTTAGCTCTGTCCTTCTTCGACCGCCCCCACCAGAGAAATACATTGGGTTACTAACCTCGCTGGCACCTTTCAGTGTCTGACACTCCGCTACATAACCTCATGCTTTCACCCATTACCACAGTATAATTATATAAAAAATCTAACACACTGTATCCTTTCTTTCTTATTGTTATAACCAAAAATAATCCTCTTTATATGATGGAATGCCTAATTAATTAATATAAATACCTAAATAAACTATTGCCGATTACACAAAACAAGAAAGTTAAGGAAAAGGCAAAAGGGGCATACACAGGCTTATATACTCGTAAGAACAAAACTAAATTTGATTAAGAGTTTTGACATTTAACATCGCTACCATTTTGACCAGACACGTTGCTCGCTATTTCTACGTAATAACAGCATGTTTAAAGGATAAAAACAGTACATATACTTAAAAGCAGCATCAGTAGAGTAAATATACTAATTGATCGGTATCACCCCGCCTTACATCCGTAGAAGTGTTGCAGCTGACATAAGAAGAACACAAGTCTAAGATCCAAAACACCAGTTTTATGGTCCCCAACCGGCAATATCGAGGTTGAAATCCAGAAAAAGTTTTATGAAGTGAGCGCAAACTCGGACAAATTCTCTAGATAAAGCGCGTTTTCTGAAATGGAAAGAAAAATCACCTGAACACTGGATGAATCTCTCAGAAAAGAAGGCACCTGGACACAAACTGCTTTGAAAGAAAGAAAAGAAAAGATATCCCCAACATGGAGATCACTGAATAGACTCCAAGTAGGGGGTTTTTTCAACAGAGATCACTGAATGGAATTTTGAGGATACATGAATCAACAACACACGCTAGTTTGTCCGACCGTCAGGACTACATGCTCTGGGGAGGACCTGATTGTTACGAATGATAGCGATCTCTATTAACTTTTAATGGAAACACGTGGCATAATTGATGCTATGGACATGGAAGAGAATGAATGAATTAATATAAAATGATGAATAAATAAAATTACTCTGATTTTAAACGATTTATTGAAACCAAATTTGGATACATGTGTTTATTCAATACATATTTCGTATAATTTCATCAACTGTTTCTAACACAAGTAGGTAACACCAGGCAGTAATACATATTTTGGGTACTAACTTACTTAAATAAACTAAAGGAAAAAATGTTATATTTCTATATGTAGTACGTCTAAGTTATATTGGGTTTATATGAATAGGTAATACTGAGAAAAATATCGTTAAACATCACAGACAGATAACATTTTATATTTTTAAATAACCATAATTTTAATGAAAATATAGTCATATGAAATCATAATTGATTTAAATATAAACGTCTTTTTAGGTATTTAATATTTGGTAAGATATATTCTTTTAAATAAATATCAGATAAAGGATAAATTTATGATTACAATCTACTATCAAAATATATATTTTCAGAAATTAATTTATCAAAAAAATATATTTGTAAATAAAATGTTCTGTCCACTTGAAGCTAAATATTAAATAATTTGGATTTGATAAATATATTTTGATTACGGCAAGAATAAAGTTAGATACACTGGAATGCCATAGCAATTTAAAAAAATACATTTCCTTTTTCTGTATTTATGCGTACTCGTACTTGTATGTATGTTGTACATAAAATCACAGTCACTTTTAAAATTAAATGCTTAATTAAGATGAAATAATAAGGTATAAGTGTAGAGATCCTATCATTTTCCTTTATCTTTTATATGAAACTCGAATAATACCAGTATTTCTCTTAACTATAAGATAAATCAACTAAGAATTTTTACTAAGTAATCTAATAACACTTTAAAGGGATTCATTTTTCTTCCAGTATAAGCGTTATATTAGGTCCTTACATATGAAATTGGCGTTTTGCCGTACTGGCAACTTTGATCTCAAATATCTTCTCTTTGGTTAGGAATTCCAAATTCAAATTTATACAGCTATTTACTCAAGTATTTGTGTTTCGAAAATTATAATTCATTTGTTTTTTCCTCAATTGTTTTTTTTCTTTGCGTCACTCAGTTAACAAAATGGAAAACTTGAAATATCGCGTTATTTACGAGTACGAGTTCCACCGTGGCACCAGTGCTGCAGAAACGGCTCGAAGGATTAATGATGTGTATGGCGACGGTGCCGCAAAAGAAAACACAGTGCGTTTTTGGTTCCAACGTTTTCGTTCTGGAAATTTCGACCTGCAGAACAAGCCCCGTGGACGGCCGGAGACCAAAGTTGATAATGAAGAATTGAAGGCTATTGTGGAAGCGGATCCATCGCAAACCACGTCCGAGTTAGCTGCAGGCTGCGGTGTTAGTGATAAAACTGTTTTAATCCACTTGAAGCAAATTGGGAAGGTGAAAAAGCTTGAAAGGTGGGTACCTCACGAATTGAGTGAAGCAAATCAACAAACGCGCGTTGACTGCTGCGTTGCATTACTCAACCGGCACAATAATGAAGGGATTTTGAATCGAATCATTACCTGTGATGAAAAGTGGATCCTGTATGATAATCGGAAGCGCTCATCGCAATGGCTGAACCCTGCCGAACCAGCCAAACCATGCCCCAAGCGAAAATTGACTCCAAAAAAGTTACTTGTGAGCGTTTGGTGGACTAGTGCTGGTGTCGTTCACTACAGCTTTCTTAAATCTGGCCAGACGATTACGGCAGATGTTTATTGTCAGCAACTGCAAACCATGATGGAAAAGCTAGCTGCTAAACAACCGAGGCTGGTTAATCGCTCTAGGCCACTGCTGCTTCATGATAACGCTAGACCACACACTGCACAACAGACGGCTACCAAATTAGAAGAGCTTCAATTGGAATGTCTAAGACATCCACCGTACTCTCCGGACCTTGCCCCGACAGATTACTATTTTTTTCGAAATTTGGATAACTTCTTGCAAGGGAAAAAATTCAACTCCGATGGGGCAGTCCAAACCGACTTCAAAGATTTTATTGATTCCCGTCCGAATGGTTTTTTTAGTAAAGGGATCGATGAACTACCTATGAGATGGCAAAAGTGCATAGATAGCAATGGTACATACTTTGATTAAATAAATATATTATATTAAAAAAAACTCAACTTTATGTTCCTCCCAAACAAAACGCCAATTTCATATGTAAGGACCTAATATTAGTATAGG